>PVLC010043314.1:0-12564 GCA_004027655.1 Graphiurus murinus | reverse complement strand
ATCTTACATGTAGACTCAAAAAAAAGTTGAATACATATAACTAGAGAGTGGAACTAGAATACCAGAAGGGTGGTTTGCAGAGGCAGGTAGGGGATAAAATGGTGAAAAGCAGGTCAAAAGGTACAAGCTTACAGATGTGTAGGATAAGTCAGTCTAGAGATGTAATGTACAACATGAGATATAGTGTACAGCATTATTTTTAAAAATATTGAATTGTATACCAGAAACTGGATGAGAGTAAATTCTTACCTTGAAAAAATGAACAATGGAAAGTTATGGATGAGATAACTTACTTGAGTGTAATAATTATTTCACGATGTTTTTCAAAGCATCGTGTTATACACCTCGAATAGATACAATTTTAAAAAAGATTTTCTACCAGGAAAAGTACTCTAAGGATCCTCTCTCACCTTCATCACTCCACCTCTTCTTCCTCAGATTCCACATATTCAACACTTCCTCTCCTATCATTGTCTTATGCCCTTTTGACTCTTTTTTTCATTTAATGAAGCCGGCTACACTCTCGCTATTCTCTCTCCCCACCTCTTCCAGCTACCTCCCCCTCTCACTCTCAGGTCTGACTGCAGAACCAACCCCAAGGACTCCACATCTCCTTCAGCTTCAGGCTGCTGCTTTATTCTGCCAGCCCTTCAAAGGACTTCAACTTCTCCCTCCCCACCAAATCATAATGATTCCACCAGGAGAATCTACTTCATCTACAAAGCCCTTATTACAAAATCAAGGTCTATTTCTGTAAAATGTTTTTCACACTAATATCCTCAACACAACCCAACAGTCTTCTCCAACTCTTCATGCATATTCTAAATTTGTACTCATGAATGAGTCTTAAATATACATTCCATGATTTGCTTATAGCCATACCTTCTTTGTGAAGTGTATTGCCACTGATAATGGGTGCTCAGAGTCTGTTTCTGAGACTGCTAGTCAGGGAAGAGAAATACATAAAATCTCTCTCTCTCTCTCTCTCTCTCTCTCTCTCTCTCTCTCTCTCTCTCTCTCTTTCGCTCACTCGCTCTTTTTCTCCCTTCCTCCCTTCTTCCCTCCCCGCTTCTCTCTCTTATTAAAAGTTTGTCTCACCAGCTTCAGTTTTCAACACATAGGTTATTCAAATGTTCATTCTACGATTGAATCAGCATGGAATGTGTAATAACAGGAAAGAGAAATATACAGACTCTCCGTGCTTGGCATGGCAATGTTTCGTGTGGCTTGGGAAGGTATGTCTGGGAGTATCATATGGCCGTTACTCAACCTGGAGACAGAAGAGCTTTGTATGACATCCCTCACTGTCCGGCCCCAAGTAGCAGACATTCAGCTGAGTTGGTTCACATTGACTGTGAGGAGTTTTAGTCTAGTTTATGAAATATTTTTTCAACTGCAAAATATGCATTTTTTTCCAAATGAAAAAATTCAATCACTCCTTTATCCTTACTCCCAATTCCAAATCATCTATTGCTTCATAAGACCCAAGTTGAAGGTAACAACTCAACTTCTCTAATTCTCACAGCATACATGAGTACTTGGAGTTCTTTTCTTTAAATATAGTCTTGTGATATAACTAGCTACCATGAAATGAATGTTTATAAATTCTACAACAACCCTGTAAGGAGGTAGTGTTATTGTGCCCATTTTATGAGAGTCAAAAATATGACTCAAGGTATTGAAGAAACTTTCCCAAGTTCACATAATTAATATTTATGGAACCTAAATTTAAATGCAGAGCCATCTAATACTATATACCAATTTGTTTACCACCATGATATGTTAACTTGTTTGAATAGGCAAATGTTGACTTTTTTTGGTGAAATGCAAAACCAAGACAAATTTATTCCAAAAGTGCTTTTAAGACTCTTGGTTTTTTTCTCTCACTAAAAAACTATACCACATAGCAATGCAGTAAGATGTATTTGTGAGCCAAGAACAATACATGTAAAATTTCAGTACAAAGGTAAACAGAACATTCTTAGAATATTCTTAGCACTGTGGACCCAACAGGTGGAAATAGTAAATCTTTCCTTTCTGTTTTATATGAGAGGTGATGCAGGGTGTTGTGCTGCCTCTGGGATTGTATACCCTTAAAGATTATCAATTTAAAGATTTTCTATGATGGAGACAAGTGCCAAAATTCCAGATTCTAGACCAAACCTCTGATTTGTCAAGCTTTGTTGAAAAGCTTGGTAAAGTTAAACTGGTTTGAGGGGAGAGAGAGGTCATTAATCTCAGGGTATCCGTCACTTGGAAAATAACAAGGGCTGGGAGCCTGCAAATGAGAAAAGCTGGCAACACATGTAACTCTTTGGATCACTGACCAGTCCTCCTGGGATTTCTCTTCAAAGGACATAGTCGCAGACATAAGAAAAGGACCCAAACACAGCATCTACACCACAATTAAAGTTGTCCTAAACCATGGCTTCCTAACCACCAGGGTGTAGGAACCAGTTCTTATCCTATCTCTTATCACCCAAAATGGATATTTATGTCCCACAGCTTTGTAATTCATGAGTCTCTTTCCTTTACCTGAAGATGTAAGAAAAATAAATTGGGAGGTTTCGTAGTTAACCCCGGGCCCTTGCTGTTTTGCATAAATGCAACCATGAGTTTCTCTAAAAAGTCAAGTAGAACCATTTCACTGTATGCTTCAGCATGACAACTCAGAGGAATAGCAAAAAGGTATCAAGTGGTCCTAAATCTTCAGCTATTTCAACTAACACTGACTAACTAAACAATAAATACTTGGGACCAACCAACCACTGTCCCTCTATTCCCAACAGTACATATAATCATATTTATCCATTGTATATAAGTAGTGATGAGCCCACAGAGCCAAAAGGACATTTTCATGGAAACCCTCTGCATGGAAGTATGACTGGACTCTCCAAGCAGTGCTCTCCATCCTCAGGACATGTGAGTATTCTGGACTGGTATGGTCACACTGGGGACTTTTTTGGGGTCTAGCAGCTTGTCACATTGCTCTATAGTGGCTGATATTCCTTAATACTCTACAGTTATTAACTAAGTTTCAGTGTTATAGAGACTGTCTATGTATATAAGTACACACAAATACTCTTAAGCCTCCCAATACCTAGTAGAATGACAGTTCCTTATAAGAAAAAAATGGCTACAACTTAGACTTTGAGTGAAACCAGTTCTGCTATTTTTGACTGAAACAGGAATCAGGGAACAAACCAACATAATGCTATATATGCATACCTATGTGATAAATAAGAAAGACCCTTAGCTCAAAGCTGCGTCACATACTGTCATACCAGGGTACACCACGTCAAATGGGCAAAATCCAAATCAGGTTCTCATATGAGAAAGTATAAATATCAGATCAACCCAAAGCCAGGGATCACTTAAGGTCAGGATGCTGTTGTAATTGAAACACACTTAATCTGCTGAGTCTTGTTTATGAATCTTTGAGAGCCAAAGAGATTGAGTTGCTTCTGAAAGCCATTCCCATAATATCTTTCATTCCTGTGTTTTTGGTGCAACAAATTGTCAGTGTTGAAGGAAACCTACACATATCTTGTTAAAGAGCCTAAGATGGCATCTATTATTTCAATCTCAGGACAAACAAACAAACAAACAAACAAAAAAAAAACATGAGGTAAGTACAGACAGTCCTCAAGTTGCAATGGTTTGATTTAATGATATTTTGGCTTCATGATAATGTGAAAACGATATGCATTGATTAGAAATCATATTCTGAATTTTGATCTTTTCCTGGACCAGTGATACAGTGATACCATTCTTCTTTTAACTTTCAGTACAATATTCATCAAGTTACATGAGATATTTAACACTTTATTATAAAATAAACTTAAATGATTTTGGGACTTTAGGAGAGTGTAATTATTCTGAGCACATTTAAGATAGGATAGACTAAACTATGATATTCAGTAGTTTAAGTGTATTAAATGCATTTTGTTTATTTTTAATGTGCTTTTATTGATGCATTATCATCTCACAACATAGTATAATGTTGATTGACATACATGCACACAGCACTTGGTGCCCGCCACCTTGGCCTTCCTATCTTCCTCCTTCCCATACATAGGACTGAGATTGACATTGAGTTTTCACATATGTACACACTGTCAATGTTAGTATTTCTAACAATGAACTTCAGTCTTCCCCTTCCCTTCATTTAGACCACCTCCCCGGCTCCATTGAGGTTTCTCCTCTGTTTTCTGGAGTCCTCTGTTATCCCAGTTACTCCCTAACTTGCACATATTAAAGAAAACATATGTCCCTTCACTTTCTGTGACTGGCCAATCTCACTTAACGTACTGTAGGCAGGTCCTTCCATTTTCTTACAAATTACATTATTTTATTCTTCTTTATTGCTGAGTAGAATTCCATTGTGTGTATTTCCCATAGTTTTGTGATCCATTCATCTGTTGATGGACACCTGGGTTGATTCCATAATTTAGCTATTATGAATTGTGCTGCTATGAACATGGGTATGCATATATTACTATAGTCCTCTGGTTTCAATCTCTTTGGAAAGATACCCAGGGGTAATTTATGAGTCTCTTTCCTTTACCTGAAGATGTAAGAGAAATAAATTGGGAGACTTATTGATTTATTTGTAGTTGTATCATATGGCGAATCTATTCCCAGTTTTCTTTTTCTTGTTTTTTTTTTTTTTTTTTTTTTTTGCAGTACTTGGGATTGAACTCAGGAGCATTCTACCTCCGAGCTATATCTCCAGCCCTATTTTTTATTCTTTATTTTGAAACAGGGTGTCATTAAGTTGCAGAGAGCTGAGGCTGGCCATGAACCTGTGATCCTCCTGTCTCAGCCTCCCAGGTACTGGGATTACAAGTGTGAGCCACCACACCCAGCTCCATTCCCAGTTTTCTAAGGAATCTCCACACTGATCTCCATAGTGGCTGAACTAGTTTGCAATCCCACCAACAGTGTAGAAGAGTTCCTATTTCCCCTAAATGCATTTTTTTGCCTCACAATATTTTCAACTTATGATGGGTTTACTGGGACATAACCTCACCATAAGTGGAAGAACATCTTTATTTTTCCACTTTAAAAATGGAAAAACTAGCTCATAAAGCTTAAATGGTTGTCCAAAGTCCAATGGGTATTCAGTAGAAGAGGCTCAATGTGCTGGGACAGTGTCATAGTTCTTCAAAGCCAGTTTCAAAAGCTAATCCTCACATACAGGACCTACAGGAGGGATTTGTTTACCACCCTCCAAGGCAGACTTCCTGGCCCAGTGCTTTCACAGCTGCATCTCCTCCAGGATTCTAGCTGTCCAAAGCATCCTGGAATGGTTTCTCTGCTTCTCTTTAATCCATCCAACCCCAGTTCTTCAAGATTTCTAAGTTATCTGGGCGTGGTAGTGCACACCTGTAATTCTAGTACTTGGGAGGCTGAAACAGAAGGATCACAGGTTCAAGGACAGTGTCAGCAATATAATGAGACTCTCAGCAACTTAGTGAGATCCTGTCTCAAAAAATAAAATAAAAGGGCTGGTGGTGTAACTCGGAGTTAGAAAGCTCCTGAGTTCAATCCCCAGCAACACACACATACACACACACACACACACACACACACACACACACACACGATTTCTAAGTTCTAATCAGCTAGCTGATATAGTTGTGACGGAGCAGAGGAGACTTTCTTCCTCTCTTGGAACTATCTTGTCCCTCCAGGAATCCTGCTCAAAGCCCTATGGTTAGACTTTTACTCTAATATTGGGGTATCAGCTGTGGGGAAAGGAAGGCTGTGTGATTCCAGGCTGATGGTGCTGATAATATGTAGTCCAGAGTAGCCTTATAATATGCTTGAAGAGTATCCCATCTGATTGCCTACTTGTGACCAGCTCTGGTTGTCCAGCATTTTGTCATCATCCTCAAGCATGTAAAAATAATCAATGGCAAGGCATTCTCACCAACATCTAAGTTCAGGGAGGGAACCAGGCTCTTCAGAGAAAGAACTTTAGAAGGATGTTTTTGTAGAACAGCCACCTTTGCTGGCTGCTATCAGCATGGACAGCTAAGTAGCAGGACATGTAAGCAGCTGGAAGAGACAGTGATCCTGGGATTTGTCTCCTTCCCCTAGAAGAAAGTGATCAATGAATGTTGCAAGTAGTAAAAGACTCAACTGGGAGAAAAGCCTGGCACTTTAGTGAACTCCACCAATATCCCATAAATGAGACTAATAAAAATAGTGTCCATCAAATAGGCAGGCGCATGCTAGTTTCTCAACAGATAAGAGTTCCACTTATTGTACACTGATGAAAACAACAGAAGATCTGCACATGGCAATGTATTCATGAAAACATTTAGTAGATTTTCACTGTATGACAAATTATATGAGTAACGAGAAAGAAAGAAATCCCATGAAAATACTAAAAAAATAAATAAATAAAAATAAAAAACATCGAATAAAATGTAGTCACTACTTCAATCACTCTCAGACCACAGTGGTTTTTAAATGGCACTTGTCATAATCTGAAATCATGTCTTGTTCATTCACAGTTGTATAATTCCTGCCTGTCATACAGATGTACTCAATAAATATGCATTAAACAAATACATAAAAATACATACATGCAGTGTTATGAATATATATTGGATCAGTCAACAACAAAAAAAAACCATTAAGAAGGGCCTATAGTACAATATGAATTGAAAGGGCTTTTTTTCAGGTCCAATAAAACCACACTCTGGCTATGTGACCTTAGGCAGGTAGGTCCTTTATGACTCTGATTAAGTTCTTCATCTATAAAATAATAATAGTAATATCAATCTCATCAAATTCTTATAAAGTTTAAATAGTTTACTGTAGGTGAAAACAATACATAAATCATAGAGACCTTGCAAATATCAACACTTTTATGATGATAAAATTAAATACAGTGAGATAATGGGATTATTTTATTTAGGAAGGAAAGTAAATTTGTTGTTTGCAAGGAGATTATTTTGTATTATTTTTGCTAATACTGAGTTGAAGCTAAAAGCAACTTTATGAATCTTGTGATTTAATTTATAGCAGAAGTATTAAACAGTTCTGGAAGTATGTGCATCTTATAAATTGAAGACTTATTTTACAAGCAGATTAATACTATTATTAGATAATATGTTGTTGTATAGCAGGTATTTAACACACTCACAATGTTTTTTAAAATGACATAGTATTTTTTTCAAACATAGTTCAGTTTCTTTGAATACCTTCTCTGAATTGTACAGTGACTTTATTCGTGAAAAAATAGCATTTTTTCCAGTATGTTGAGATTGCTTGTACACTTTTTTAAAAAATTGTGAATTTATAAAGATTTTGTATATAAAAAAAGAGCTAAGCCTACAATACTGATTCCACTGGGAAATAGACCCTGCTTCTGAGTCTCTCTTTTCTAAGCAGTTCTTTAATAAACTTGCTCCTTCTTGATCCCATAATGTGTGTGTGTGTGTGTGTGTGTGTGTGTGTATATATCTTTCCTGTTGCCTGCCTGAGCAGCAAAGGCTACAAATAACAATCCTAACATCTTCTGCCTGGCTCTTACTTACCCTAGAAAACTAAATTCAAGGTTTGCTTCCTCTTAGAAGTCTTTTCAGATATTTTCCCTAAAGCTTCTCAATTCCCACACACACCCTCACTAAAATGGATCTTTCTTGTCTGTAATTAGATAATGATCTGTGCATGTTTTATTTATTGTGCTTAAACATCTGGTCTGAACCAGGAACTCTCTGAGAATTAGGCCTTTCTTTTTATTATCAGATGTACCTAGAACAGTGTATGATACAATGTAAAAATTCAGTAAATGTGGACTGAATTAATTGAGTGAATGAGACTTGGAAAGGCTGAAGTTTCCAGGGTCAGCATTGCAGAAAATTCTTTTGCTACGGCAAGTTAATAGTTAAACTGCCAAATATGTTCTAAACACTGATTCACAGACCTACAGGAATGTGTGTCCTTGATGGGGTTAGAAGGATGTCAAGCTGTGCATGACTGTTTATCTATTAAATGATATTTCCTTCTTTTATTTTCCTTTTATGTCTCCTCTAGCAGTAAACAAGGTCTCTCCTCTTAGTGAGGCATGAGTACAACAAAAACCACAAACTCCACACATTCCTCTAACTGAGGCAACTGTACATGTTTTCCAAAAATGAAGGAAAAAAGGAGTTAGATGCAAGAGGTAAAAATCATCAACAATTTTTTAAAGGTCCCAAAAATCCCCTGGAGAAATCATCATTTGTGAAATCACTGAACTCTGGCATCAATAGCATTTTGAATGTTCTGGACAATGAGAGGTTCTATTCCCATAAAATCAGAAATATCTTTCTGGGATTATTTCATATCAGAATGAAATAAGGTTGATAAATGTCTCTGTGAAGTTTGAATGTAATAAAGTTCAGCTATCAAGCACTTAATATGCATCAGGTTTCTACACCAGTTGAAGCACTGACTGTTCAACAGGGCTCTCTTTACAGCATACTTCATGAACAACAAGAAGAAACATTTAAAAATCTATAAATACCTGCAATACAACCATCAAAGGCGTTTTTATCTTTACTATGGATCAGGCTGAGGCAAATGGACCCTTGTGGTTATTTTACCCGAAGTGCGTTTGTTCATAGAAAGTGCTTGTAAGTCTGCCCCAAAGAGCATTTGAAATTCATTCCTTGCTTGGATATGTCATACAGCAGTTGACAGATACTCTCCAGCAGCTTTAGCAACAGCTTCTCTGGCAAAATGAGTTGTGTTTTTTTTTTTCCCTTTGGGAACAAAGAAGCTGGATTTTTGTGTATCTCCTCTTCAGTTCCCAGTTCTGCTACTAAGCCAGTGGACCTGTGCACAGCAATCATATTAGAACATAGTACAGTTCTATGTGTGATTTGAGTTTGCAATTGGGGCTCACAGGCTCCATTATCTCTTTCTTAGAAATGAACACACAAGTCAACTGGGGATCCCTTGTCTCTTCATGCTTTTCCAAGACTAATAAGACTTCGTCTAAAAGGGCTTTAAAGAAAACTACAGAATCAAAGTTTAGTCTTTCATTTCACTCAAGTTTCTGCTAAGAAATATCTTTACCACACACAGACTTTTCCTGACTACCCTGATTAAAATAGCTCCCCAATTATGCTATATCCTCTTACTCTTTTTTATAACTTTTATCATCCCTTATCATATTTACTCATCCATTGTCTGTTTCTCCTCACTAGTATGTAAGCCTCATTAATGTAGGGACTTTGTTTTCATTTACTCATTGCTTTTGTTCAAGGTATCAGTGAGCAAAATACACAAAACCCCTAACCTTGTTGAAATTATATTCTAATAAATGTAAGAGAAATTGTTTGTTTCAAAAGTGGATTTTCTTCAATGATATCTGGCTTAGCCTACAGTCACAAACTTAACATTTTACTCTACATCTAAATCACCTGAGAAAGGAAGTTGTTTATTGCATGGACAAGGAAAAATAAGTCTTGCTTTCTGAAGGGTTTCAGCCATTAAGTTCCATTTCAGAAGTTAATTTTGACAAAAAGATAAAAAGGAAAGCAAAGTATCAAATATTTCCTGGAGAATAGAGTAAGATCTGCAGCAAAAAAGGCACCTAGGACAGCAGGACCAGAAAACCAATGCAAGGGACCAACTTTGACTGGTTGCTTAATCCTGTATCACCTACCTGTGCCAGGCACTATGCCTGGTCCCTCAGCAATCCTAGAGATTGGCCTAGGAACTGGTTATATCATGTGTGTGTGAGATTTGGGGAAATCACTCTGAAGTAATGACACCTGATGGTTGTTTTAGTCAGCATTCTCACCACTGTGACCCAAACACCAGACACATAAAGCTTAGACAAAGAAAAGGTTCATTTGCTCACAACTCCGGAGATTCCAGGCCATATTATACCAGCTTTCAAGCAGGAGTCAGGGCTCCTGCTTGGAACAGAGACATAAAAAGGGTCATAGAGATATGCAGGGTGGGACCTGGACACCCACACTGTACCTGACCATGCCCCAGGTATCTTCTCCAGGAACCAAGTTCCATCTCCAACATGGCTGTCTCCAGCTACATGAGATCTGGGGGACATTTTAAGTCCAAATTGGTTAAACCTACAATCAGCACATACATGGTTTGATGTGATACTTCATTTTATAAAGAAAAAGTCATTGAAATAAGAGGCATTCTTTGGTCTGAAACATTTGAAGGTCAAGGAAACTCCAAATTATTCAAGATCTAGGACATCTAATCTTTGCTACATGGCCTCTACACATGATGGCTTGCTCTTTTCTTCACTAAAACCTTCTTCTTGTCCTATCAATAAAGTATCAATATTCTCTAAATCTCAAATCAGAACAGGTTATGTGTCAAGCACAGAGTCAGAAAACTTGAAATCAGAACTGTCCCACAAAATATAGGATTATGAGCTTCATAATAATAGAAAAATGTCCCAGTCTTAGCAGGCTTCTGCTGGGGTACATGGGGAAAAATAATTTTTACCCAGCATCTGTTTCCACATCCACTAAAAATGTAATGTATAGCCAGGTACAGTGGCACACAACTCTAATTACAGTACTTAGGAGGCTGAGACAAAAGCATCACAGGTTCAAGGCTAGCCTCAGCAACTTAGTGAGAATATGTTTCAAAATTAAAAAAATAAAATAGGTGTGGGCATGTAACTAAATGGTACAGTGTCCTCTGTTTTCAATCCTGGAACAAATAAAAATTTTAAAATAAATAAAAATTAAAAGTAATACATTAATTTCCAAGTATTTAAAAAGATGTAGAGTAAATAAATAATAAAATTTTAGGACCAGAAAAAACTTCATCCCTTCTAACTAGTGCTTCTATCTTGCCCTAAAACATTCTTTTTTGAGTTGATACCCAGATTCTCCTTGAGCACTTTCAGAAGAAATGAGTCATTGTTCATTTGTCTTCACACATCCTCAAATATCCCCAAAAGGTATTCCATAGCTAATGCTCAGATATCTGCATGACTTACACCTATCTGAAAAAAAAAAAAAAGGAAAACTTGTAAAAGTCAGAAGAGAACATTCAGTGAAACGGAATGGTGAGGACTGTGCAAGTCAGAACCAAATGTCCCAGTACAATACTCTCTACTGTGTCTCATAATCACAACAGGAATTAACTTGGGGTTAATTTAATCTGTGTAATATTTTCAGAGGAGGAAAGAAATAACTTTCCCCCTATTTTTCAAGCTATTTACCTTCATGTCCCCTGGAACCTTTTAAATAACATTGCTTGAAAATCCAGTTTGTAAGCTGCCCTTGGCTCCAAAAATCGTTAGAGAATTTATAAGCTGTTCTTGCTCCTATCCCTGGAGCTACTGCCAGGGGAAGCAAAGTCCAGGCATTTGAGCTCAACCTCAGTGAGCATCCAGCTAATCTGATCTGGGAGGAGGTGGCGGTCACAGTCACCACTCACGGAGACACCTGACATGTGGTGATGCTCTGTTGGTGCACTAGCTGCCCTCTTCCACCATGGCAGTGCTCAAGGCTTTGGGAGGTAGAGACTTCCAGGCTCAGGTACTGATCCAGATGAAGCTGGCTTCTGTCTGCCAAAGCCTCTCTGGAAAGCTCAGGAGGACAGACTGTCTTGGGAGGCTTCCGATATTTCCTGCTGGTGACGTCCAAGTGATGATATACAATGTCCGCTTGAGGCTCTCGGGGTAGTATATAACCCTGTAAAGAGAGTCCAAACAAATGTCCTGACTTAATCATCTAATGCTAGTAGGGGCATTTAAGAACTCATAAATCATAGGGGGAAAAGTTTTTTCTGCCTGAGCACCTCAGAGAGTTTCCAACAAGAGAACATTAGCCAGGCCTATGCAAAGCCAAAGAATTCTCTTTTAGTCACCTGCTTGTGATGGCAAACCTGAGGAATCCTGAGCCCTGGGAAAGGTTCCGCAGCACAGTGATCATGGCTATGGAGGCGGTCATTGCCTGTTCTTCCAGATTACCCTGAACTCCACCTTCCTGACCCTAAGTTAGGAAAGGACTTCTCAGCTGGAGAGCAGGAGGAGGTGGTAACAGTGGTCTTTTAGGTTCTCTTATTCCTATTATATTTCCAAGTTTTCTTATTCCTTTTTCATAAAAAAAAAAATAAAAAATAAAATCTTACCTGAGAATTTGGTGAGATGTAAGGTTTCTTGGAAACCAAGATAAGACAGGGGTCTCTACTCCTCTCCCTGACAAAAGATAAAATCCTGTGCGTGAACATGTGCATGACAACACAAAATTGATTGGCATGAACAAGTGAAAACAAGACAGTTTCACCTGCCTCCTAAAACTTTTGTTTGATTTATATTCTTCATTAGGAGGCAAAAGACCGGACTTCTTAGCCATACAAATGACAATTCAGACAACTGAGATTGCTAAAGCCAACTTATATTTTTGTTTATACTTTTATTGGTACATTGTCATTATACATTGCAAACAGATTCCTCTTCTCTGGCCATTGACATGAGTGTGTATCCTGAGTATAGTTTTTGGAATGTATTGCTGATATTATTTTCTGCTTCCTCATGTCTGATCTGGCTTCTAACCAGTTATTTTT
>PVLC010043313.1:0-12675 GCA_004027655.1 Graphiurus murinus | reverse complement strand
TCTCTCACTACAAATTCTATAAGGCTTAAAATTGTTATGTGGGTTGCCTAAATTCATACGGATTATAATTGGTGGATATTGGGCTCAAATACAGGTCTTTCTCCAAAGTCCCACCTCTTAATGATTTTGTTATCCCCTAATAAATCATTAACTGGTGTACTCACATTAAATTCTAATTCTTTTCTAGATGCAAGGGGCCCTATTCTATGTGATTGAATCCATAAGCATTAGGTATAAGCATCTTTATAGTTTCAGCCGTATGTTACTAAACCTCCCCCTGCATCTCCCAAACTGGCCTTTCTTCTCTAAATAAATATATAAATGCACAGGAGCTTTTCATTTTATAGGCACAGTCTCTTTCACTTAACTATTCTGATATTGATTAGCTCTTCGATTCAACATATTTCCATATGTATAATATAATCCCCTCAAAATGTGATTTGATTCCATCATAAAACCAGGGTTGCAAAGTGCTTCTCTTAATCTGTGTGGAGTGAGTGCCTAGTCTTGGGCTGGGTGCTTTGTCAGGGCACAAAATAACTGACCCCAGCCTCTAAGGAGCTTAAAAATCAGTTTATTAGACCTTTACATAACCAGCATATGGAGACTATGTTGCCAGTGTGCAATTAAGTGCTAAATTGCATGATAGAACAACAGAATTTCACAGGATCTGAATGAAGAGGGAAGAATAGTTAAAGACAGAGATGCACCTATCTCTGGTCTTGAGGAAGACTAACTTTGAGTGGCCACTAAATGTTTGGCAAGAAATGTGATATATGGAACTGGGTGTGGTGGCGCACGCTTGTAATCCCAGCATTCAGGAGGCTGAGACCAGAGGATCCAGGTTCGTGGCCAGCCTCAGCTACCTAGTGAAGCACTCCACAACTTAGTGAGACTCGGTTTCAAACTAAAGAATAAGAAATAGGGCTGGGGGTATAGCTCGGAGGTAGAATGCCCCTGAGTTCATTCCCCAGTACCACAAAATAAATAAATAAATAAATAAATAAATAAATAAATAAATAAATAAATAAATAAATAAAAATAAAGAAATGTGATATATGGTAGATACTCATAATTACTCACTTGATCTTCACTAAATAGGCATTATTGTCTTTTCACATTTTGTAGAGAGGGATATAGTCATTTAAAAAAATAATTTTCTGTCTAAATGCACATAAAATATTTGATTTGTATTTTGTTCCCAAATGATCTGAATCTTTATTAGCTGCTTTTTACACCACCTTACAATTGTCTCAATAATTGCTTAACTTCTATGAGTAATATTTCTTGCCCAGAATCCATTGCCTTTTGAACAGCATCCCTTCTGCTTTTCTTTGGAAGATTGCTCCATCCCTGTTATCAATGTATGTCCTTCAGGTAGGGCTAACATCTTTCTATCAACACTAGCATTGAACATGTCCATAGGTCTGGCCAACAAGCAAAACCAAACTCCCTGATCACAGTAATGGTTTCAGATGGTGTAATTGTGTGTTGGAATCTTAGATATCTCACAGGAATCTAATCTCTGAGGATAAGGACTACAGATTTCAGGTGCTAATAACTACTAAAAAGTGAGAGGGTACTTGGGAAAGACAACATTATAGAAAGGACAAAACAAAAACAGGGTCAAGTTATAGGGATAGAAAGATTTGGGTACCAGCATTTACTTGCCTGGCCATGCATAAAATTTTTATTTTTGTCTCAGCCAGTTGGGTTTGATGTTATGCTATATAAAATCAAATGAGCCCAGGAAGCTTACATGGAAGATAATCCAAGAATGGTTGACAATTTGGAAGTGGCAGGATGAGCCAAGGTTAGAATGAGGAAAGTGGCACAATTTTAAATAAAAGTATTCAGAACATAAGGCTAAAATAAAGTGGAGGTATGAAAGTCAAAATCCTCCAAATTAACTTTCCCTTCTTGCTATGGAGGAAAATTTGGCCCAAGCTGATGTTGCACTGACATTTAAAGCCACATATCACAAATTCACTGAATATTAAAATGTGTTGTGGAAATAATGTGCATCATATTTGTGATAAAAGGATAGATATAATTGTAGGCACTCCATCAGAAATAGAAAATCTCCTGTGAAACATACTTATAGAAACATGGAATGTTTATGCACATTAAATCATTTTGCAAAATGATACAATTGCTGGCAGCAGCATAGTTCATTTTAAAAGACAAATACACTATAAAAATAAAATGGGTGACCCAGAAAATGCATTATTTGTTCAGATTGTCTTTTGAGGTCAACCAAGGTGCACTCTTAGTTTCTTTCAATTTGAGGGTTTTTTCTAAAACTAATTTTCAATTGAGATTTTGAGAAATACCAAGGCAAGTAAAAAACATTTCTGACTTTCTTCAACAAAAATGTGGTAGCAATTTTTTTATCGTGTGTAAAGTTGTATAACAGCAAAAAACAGTGAGGCAAATACTGCAAATAAGGAGCTCTATGGCAGTTACCTTTGCTTTCTTTTGAGAAAAGTCAAAGTATAAATGTATGCAAATAGATGAACTAAATCATGAGTTAATTCAACCCAAACTTCTTTGCTGCATTTTCTAAAATTTGTTGATAAGTATCTTTAAGCCCAAAGTTTTCAAATTAGTAATTAAAATTTCCAAAATAATGAAATAGTTACAAGGTGGATGCTAAGTTTTCCTTGCATTATTTAGTATTTAAAACATAAAGGTAAAATTGATCAAATCCATCAAGAAAGGACTTCAGTTTCTTCATCTGTTAAATAGGATGATAGTGGTTCCTAACTAAGGATTGTTGGAATGAGTGAATTAATTAAATACATATAAAACACTTAAATGATGACTTGTGCTTCATAAATATTATATAAAGGATTATTATCATTCTTTCGTAAATAGAAATATTGACAGGCTATGAAAGCATTGACGAAAAAAATGACTAATACTATCTTGGGACTAAATACATCTTTACAAAGAAGGTATAATTCTGGCTATATCTTTCAATATGAGTAGAGAAATAGAAGTTCATCAGATGGAGGAAAGTGAGCAGGCTGTTTAGGGAAAGACAGAGAGCTGATAGACCAAAATTCTGGAGTGATGGAGATAGATAGCTGGGGATGTGTTCAGGTAATAAGGGAATGATGAGCAGGATACATTAGATCTGAAGATTGAATTTCACTCTCTGGGACACACACACACACACACACACACACACACGCACACACAGAAATTATTTTTTGTAAACTAGCATTATTATATGGATTCGTTTCAGAATCACCCTAAATTATTATGTTAACATAACTGTAACATGGTAGCATGGAGTGAAGTGAGAATCACCTGGTGGCTCCAGACCCCATCTGACAGTTATTTGACTCTTTGAAATGTGAATAGTAATACTTAGCTCAGAGAGTTTTAATTTGAAAGATATATTTATAGATGCCCCTTATGTGTCCAGTACTATGCAGTGCTTTCTTATACATGTACATGAGTTACTAGAATGTATGTATTATAAAGTATTATTCAGGTTGATAACTGATATGCTGATGTCCATTTTAAATGCTGTTGGTTTAATTAATGAATATTAAGTACTATTGAACTCATTAATAAAAAATCAAGCACAACAAAAGTAATTAGAATAGCATAACAATATAATAATGAGTTCCTTCATCTGTCTTCAACAGGTATAAACTCATGCCAATTTGATTTTATTCATATTCCTGTTTACTTCCCCAATGTATTGATTAATTTGAAGCAGATTCCAAAGAAATACTATTTAATTTGTAAATAATTGACATAAATCTTTAAGAAATAATTAAATAAAATTTCCCTGTTTCATTATAATACTAAAAAAGAATGGACAATAACTATGTAATATTTTAAAACATACAATTTTGGCTCACAATTCAATATGTCTGTTTCAATAACAGTTCAAATAAGGTTGGTAATTTAGTTGATTTATTTCTGGCCTCAATATCTTCTGTCAATTATTTGTTAGATCAAGAACTTGGGTCAAATTTATACATCTATGTAGGCAAGATTATTTGGTTTCCTATTTTGTGACAATTGTTAATTATCAGGACTTTGAGGACTTTCAAAATAGCATTATTTTCATTTTATAATTCCTTTTCCATCTAAGCTGAAGGACTACTATAAAAAGAAATCTTCCTTTTATCATAAAGTATAATAGGGTAAATGCTTACTACTTTCCCTTTATGTTTGAGAATCTGAGCCAGAAGGATCACATGTTCAAAGCTAGCCTCAACAACTTAGCAAGGTTCTCAATAATTTAGTGAGACCTTGTTACCAAATAAAAAATAAAATCAGACTTGGGGTGTAGCTTGGATTGACTCTGAGTTCAATCCCCAGTGCTGTGTGTGTGTGTGTGTGTGTGTGTGTGTGTGTGTGTTTGTGCGCGCGCGCTTGATTATATATGCATATATGTGATTATATACAAGCTACTGGATTGAGAAACATGTGGTCTGTTTCAAATGATTGCACATTCTCATCTTACAGAAGCTCAGATTTTCCTATCTTTGGGTAGTGGGGCTAATTCAAGTAGACTTGTGAATACATTTTGGGAACTTCCTTTCTGATACATAAGATACTTCTGGTCCATTCATTTCACATCTTTCTAACTGTGGATGTGGATTTCACCATTTCTCCAAGAAGCGTTAGTTCCTTTTAGGGGGAAATAGAATTAATTCATTTATATCCAGAGACCAAGATCTGGGAATTAAGAATGCATATTCTTATTCAGAAATTAATCTAGGAATTAAGAATGCTTATGTCTTCTTATTTCTGAATCTATTGACATAGCAAAGGAATTTTAATACAATAAAACAGTATGAGTTTATGTTCATGAGTTCATAACTTCACAATTTTTTATTTTATTGCTCCCTTGTCAAAAATCTTACTTTTCACCCACACAATTGTAAATTACTCATTTGTTTAACCCACACTATATGTATAAAATACACACTATAAAACAACCACCAACAATTTGATTACCCAAAAACAATTTATGGTTTTTTTTTTGATACTAGGGATTGGACCCAGAGTGTTCTACCTTTTAGTTATATACCCATCCTATTTAGTTTATTCTGAAACAGGGTCTTGCTAAGTTATTGTATACTGACTGAAGACCTCACTCAGTTTCAGAGGATGACCTTGGAACTGCAAGCCTCCTGTCACAGCCTCCCAAGTACTAGGATTATAGGCATGTGTTACCATACTTGGCTTGATTTACTATGTTTGAAGTTCATTTTGCCCTTAGGGTCTACCTTACTACAGATGTATATAAAAATACTTTTATTTTGATTTAGAGCAATGCTTCTACCTATAGTAATGTTACCCTTTGATTATTTTGTTAGATCAATTTCACTTTTAAAGTGCAGGTATTTCTTTTAAAATTTAAATTCTATTTAATAGTCATGTGAACTATATGCATGGCTTCAAAATCAAATATACATATTATATTCAAAAGAGACTATTGAGATATGAGAAGTGTTGTTGAACTGCCTCCTTCCATCAGGGAAATTTTGGAGGCAGTTGCTGAATTCATAGTCCTTGAAATTTCTAGTTTCAAGACATGACTTCAGGAATCCCCATCTACAACCATATCTAGAATGACAATGATGGGGATTGGCTGGGACAAAGTACCAAGGGAGGACAGCAGTATGAAAACATCTGAGAATATGTTTAAATCACTTTTACTTATAAAAAATGTAAGCTATCAGTTGGATGTAGTAGCACAGGCTTATAATCCAAGTACTGGGGAGAATGAAACAGGAAGATCCCAGGTTCAAGGTCAACCTCAGCAACTTAGACACTCAATAACCTACGGAAACCCTGTTTCAGAATTAAAAACAAACAAACAAACAAAACGCCAAACTTATCAAGTTATATTATGAAAGGTTTGAAAATTAAGGAAAAATATCAGCTGGAAATTTCCCTGTACTTTTGTGATGTTTTATATATCTGGTTTACAGAGTTGACATTAAGAGATCATTTATTACTTGCTATTCTGCACTTTTATTTGACATTCTATTATAAACATTTTCCATGTTATAGCATATTCTCCCTATTACCATTTTTATGGCTGTACCCTGTTCCATCCAGTATATAGACATTAACTGCTGCACTGCTGTAGAGCATTTAGGTAGGTTCTAATTTCTGTGTTGCTATAATAATCTTACAACGAGCACCTGATATTTTTAAAAAATAATATAGCATTGTCTTTAGCTTTGGCAGCAATAGCAAGTACTACTTTTAATCATTGGCTTGCAAAATATTGCAAGTATTGTTCACCAATTAGATTATTTGCCAATTAGTATGCAAGGAAGAGCAAACATTACATATTATTTTTCATAAGAACAGATGGAATCTAGTAATATCCAAAACATTTGACCTGACGTTGCCCTCTGTGACCAGATCAGTCTGGTCATAGTAATATGCCCTGCTACAAAGAAAGAGCTAGTTTTATCTTTATTTTCCCCTCTTGCAGATAAGGCTATATGCTACCTTGTTAAATCACCCCAGATCAGAGACGTATGAATGGATAAATCTTCCTGAAGATCTAGATTTCCTTTAGTTTAACTAAACCTACCAAACTTGCTGCTAAAATGAAGCCACAGCATTGAACACTAAGAGAGCTCTGTAATTCTACACAGCAATCAAGAAGTCTAGTAGTGAGGACAACCTGGAGGTTTAGGAAAGTGGACAGAAGAGCATACTCAGAAGAAAAAATGGGACTGTATGGACAATTGGAAGGAAACTAGGAAAGCCCAAATGACATTGTGTACAAGACTGAAGTGTTGCAGAATCCTCTGAGAAAATCATTAGGTGACATTCCTAACTGAAGTCAGAACCCAAGGCTGTTAAAAGTCTACGAATATCTTGAGGTTGGGATTGGTGAACCAAATGCAGGCCTGTGGTGAAGAATACCTTTTGAAAGATGGGGAATGATGGCTTCAGAGAGTTCATTTCTGAAGATTCAGGATTGAATAGAATGGGATGATTTCAACATCCCTAGGGATGTTGCCATGGATAGAGCTTGGATTTTTCAGATTACCAGTGAGGAGTGTTTTGAGAGATGTGAGTGGAGGCAGAGAATTAAGATGTACTTGCTAGTCATGCACTGTCACTTAAACTCACAGAGATATTACTGGGGGTCTAAGGAGTTATAGATGGTATTAATTTTCATTTAATAGGTCTTCAATTAAATTGATTGATTAACTGTGATTTAAAATATAGCAAGGTCTATTTTTTTTCTAAATACAAAGATTGTGGTTTCTAGACATTTTATGATTCAGAGATTTAATTCCTGTCAGATTAATGAATTTGTAAACCTGAATAGATGTTTATATTTTTATTTGGACAATTTATATTTTGCAGGAAGCAATTTTTCACCAAAGATAAACCCTGCTGAGATTTAAATGGGTAGGACTCTAGTCACCTAGGGCCATGAAACATGTCTAATTGCTCAATCTTTTTAGTGGAATATTATTTCATTCAAAATTTTACCAACTTCATTAAGACATGAAGAACAAGTGAGAAAGAGCAATTCAGCCAAGTTAATTAACTGGAACTTTTTTTTTTCAAAGTCTTTTGCCAACCTTAATCATTAACCTGGCCTTTAATAATTTGCAAACTTACCAGTTTTCTGACTCCTCATTCTAAACTCTCCAATCTAACTGAAATTCTCCTTTTCTGAGCTAAACTGTACATTCCCTTTCAACCACTCAAGCAGCAGGGGAGAAAGTAGACAAACAGTAAAGTAGTGAGGCTAAAATGTGTCCAGAGATGAGTAAAGGACTGCCTTTGATTAACTGGATGCTCAGGAAGTCATTTTATCCTTCCTGGAACCACCTCATGGCATCATGTTTTGAAATACATGATAAAGTAGTTGAGACAGACTGGAGGGTTAAGGGTGGTTTTATTTCCTTGTTTTTATGGCAGATGCCAAATCTCACTTCTTCCAAGATCATTCAAATGGACAGCTAAGAAGAAATCTGATAGGCTATTTAGGATAACAGTTTACAGTTCTTTCATTATGACACACAAGACAGGTGGTACCTCATGTGCTGCTTCCTTCCACAGATTATTTTAAATAGCTCCTCAGGTGTTTTGGATGTGCAACAAAATTTGAGAATAGCTGGTGCCTGGAAATAGGATAATACAATATACTCATTGATAAGATAAAAGCTTTACAGTAGAAGATCGTGTTGGTACTTTAAGTTTTTCCTAGAAATTCTGTTCCTCTATTCTATTGCCTTTAAGTTTGATCAGTGTCAACCCATTTCTTTGCCTTCACTAAATTACCTAACACACTCTCAATGACCTATTAATTACAGAAAAACTTTTAGATCACTCAAAATCATACATAATATTTTGAAAGATGTTTATTGTTTATTAATGTATTTTAAAATGGCTTTAGTAAAAATTGGCTAAGTTCCCGGAGATACAAAGAAGTCTTATTAACAAGTAAGAAAGTAGATTTTGATTATGATGGAAAGCTCAAAAAGAAGTAAAAAATGAGCAATAACATTTGAAAATATGCTTAACATTTCAAATATAGGTAACTTGAAAGATAGCACAATATTACATATCATATCTAACTGGAAAAAGTGAAAAAAAAAAAGCCCAGTGAAATGAGAGTAAAGTGTTTATACTGCAGAAGCAGTTACAATTTATGCAACCTATCTGGAGAATATTGGACAGTGTAAATCTAAATTTTAAAAAATGTGCATACCCATCGAGCCAGTATTTTTAGGAATTAGCAAAAGAAAATAGTCAATTATTTAAAGGTGTTTATATAGAGATGCTCATACTATTTTTTCTAATCAAAATCTAAAAACAACCTCAATGCCCACGAGTGAAAAGTTTTGGACATCCTTTTAAAAGATTGCACTATAGCCATAAAAATAATGATGCACATATGTCCTTATTTAGATAAATAGATGACATATATCATTAATTAAAAACATGCTGTAAAATATATAATCATAAATAAATATCTATATGATGATATAATTTGGAAGACTATAAGTGAAACTTTTAGCAATAGTTCTCTCTGGGATGATACATTTTTCCCTTTGATTTTCTATACTTTGTAGTTTAGCTTTAAATTAATATTTCTATATTTCATTAATTAAAATAAGTGAAAATTTGCTTTCATTTAGATAAATATAGTAAGAAAGTATAGTAATCAAGGGTCATCTGTTTTCTCTCATATGTGGGAGCTAGAGAGAAAATAGGAAAGAAAAGGGACTTTGTGATAATATGGAGACAGGCTAGTAGAATAGTAAGGTAGGAGAAAGGAAAGGGAAAAAGGAGGCTTCAGGAATTTATCACACAAAATAATATTATGTTCATATATGAAGGTATAACTACCAACTCTATTAGCATGAATTAGTAGGGAAGAGGATGATGGTGGGATGGAGTTAGGAAGAAACACACCAACAGATGTTATGTGCACAAATGAATGTATCACTTTGAATCTTACTATGATGTATAACTATATTGCACCAATAAAATCCCTTAAAAAAAGAAGAAAAAGTATACTACTCTAATATCTACTGGCAATTTTTAAAATTTTATTTCAGGCTCCTTCAAAGGCTCTGAACGACAATTGGAAGGAATGATTTAGGCAGGGGTTTATATTCTGTTCAGTTCAAGACAATGCTAATAAATCTAAAGAAATTCCAAACTTCTGAGGTAAGCAAAGTCTGACATTGAAAGGTCAGTTATTGACATTAAACCTTGTTAGTGTCAATTCTCATCCCTCTCCTCCCTTCAGCTTGATCATTTAAAATTATATTACAAATATATTACTATAAAAAGATGTTATATATCAGGATTCCTCCTGTCTCAAGCTGGTTGAAACTCTAATAGCTGCTGGCCCCACCCAGGTTCCAGAGAGCGAGTCCTGTGGTGTCAGATCACCAGAACAGGACTTGCTGAGGAGGACAAGTGTCCGTTTGTACACCTAAGCTGATCATCCTCCTATAGAGGTGATTTGAAAGATCAAAAGATTAGAAAAGAGATTTAGGAAAGATTTGTCAGAGTAATCTATACTCCTCTCCAACCCAACCCCATGTCCCATCTTGGAGGAGGGGTGGAGAAGTTTTTATTGATTTTGTTTTTAATTTCAGGCATAAGAAAAGAAGCTTCCATGGGTCTATTTGGAGCCTGATTTGTGTCCCCTAGAGTGGGGTACCCGTGCACTGGTATCTAGTTGATGCCTATTCTCATGCAAAATAGATTTGCTGCAATGAAAACTTGATGGCCCAAATCATGAGGACATAGTTTATGTATTCCAGGGACCAAAAGTGGCCAAGATAGGAGAAAGAGGTGATAAGGGGAGAAGGAGATCCTGGAGTTGTCTTAGAAGAGGTGAAAGGATCTCAGTAGAAATGCGTGTTGATTCCTGGGACCGAGAGAGGAATGAGGAGCCAGGAGAGGGGCGTTTGCCAACAAGGAATTTCAAATAAGACACTGGAGTTTTTGACAAACCCACACTTGTACCCACGGAGAGGAAACTTTAGAAACTTGCCATGGTCAAAGATAACAACACTCATTGTCTGGCCAATTTCCTGCTTTCCAGGTCTCCTCTGCCTTTCAGTAGACCTGTGAGGGAGGGAAGGATTACTGGGGAAAATGAAAAAGGTCTCCTCAGACTCACTTTGTCCATGACCAGCCTGAGCTAGAGGAGGGGAAATTGATTAACTTGAAAATAAGCTTGGCATTTTGATTACTCCATTAATGAATTATGAGCACTCTCAGAAGTTAAAGGGACTGGAGGAATTTTCACAACCAGAAAATTCAGTCTTTTTCCTTATAATGCCTGAGCACACATTACCATGAAAAAAAAAAGAAAAGAAAAAAAGACTAGAAACATTTTATCATAATTTTTCTCTCCGTATATCTCCTCTATTTCTTTCTTGTATAAAGCAAAACATAGGCAATAGGCATGGTAGTGCATGCCTGTAATCCCAGTACTTGTGAGACTAAGACAGGAGGATCACAGGTTCAAGACCAGCCTTAGCAACTTAGTGAGAACATCAGCAACTTAGCAAAATCCTATTTCAAAAATTTTAAAAACAGTGCTATGGGTGTAGCTCAGAGGTAAAGTGTCTCTGAGTTGAATCCCCAGCACCAATAAATAAATACCATAAGCATCAAGATATTTCATCTCTAAAGTGAAATATCCTTAGCATTTCTTAAGACTAAAGACAGTTGCTTCCAGGACTACACTACTATTGTTAGGGCTAACAAATTAATTATCAGTAGTTCCATATTTTCTAGATCTAAAATGTTGCTGAGATTAAAAATTACTCAAATGTTGCACTAATGTTTTTGTGGCTGTTATCATTTATTTAACCAGTATTTAATCTGAATTTACATATTTGTGGTATATCTCCCTAGTCTCATTTACTCTAGAACATTTCCTTCATTGCATTTTAGGGCTTTGTATATTTGAAGAATCCAGAATATTATTTTTATAGAATATCCTGTATTTAATTTTTGTCTGATTTTAAACTTATTACAGTTCCACATTTTCCTCTACTCTCTATATTTTCTGTAAGCTTAAGAATATTTAGCTTCAGGGCAAATGCTTTTCTTGATATTCTTTTATGTAAAGATAGTTAATAGATGTTGTTTTCTTATCGTATCATATCAGATTGTCCTGACATTAGAGATATAAATGTATTCACTTGGCTAATATTGTGACTTTACACTTTCTTTGTAGTTGTTAAAAATCGGTGTGAATACTCTATTCCCTGACCTCTTTTCAGCTAGTTGTTTTAGCATTCATTAGTGATAACTAATAATGTACAATATTATAGATTTACAAAATGGCAATTTTTCAAATATATTTTCCTCTACATTTATTAAATAGACTTACTGTAAGAATAAATGTCCTTATTTTGTTCTGTTTCTCTTTCTTTTGATATGAGCATAATTTGAGCATATGGATTTAGGGATTTTAATTTACATTAGGGATTATAATTAATTACCCTTATCATTATTTTTCTGTTAAATTCATTCCAAACTTGACAATGGATGCTGCTATAAGCTGGCTTCTATGCATTTTTGATATGACCCCAGTAAATGCTTCTCTACTTCCTTGTGCCAGGATCCCCTAGTACTTTCTAAACCATAGACCTAGAATCTACCAAATTTTCAAATAGCCTTAGTTCTTTAAATAGGGAATGGTATTTAGAAAGCAACACCTAGGGTGCTGGGTGCTTTTTGCTACTGGGTGTTCCTCTGCTGCTTTTAGTGGACAGAATGAGAAGATCTAGGAAACTAATTATTTGCACTGATATTTTCATTATGATTTTAACAGTACATGTTTGGTTTTGATTTCTTTATTTTACTTAATATTTTTCATTTTATTACACTGAATATCTTGGATCTTCATGTTTTTGTAGATTTTTAATTTAATAGATTATCATTTGATCTGTCCTAATTTGGTACATGTGTATAGTATTATTGTTAAATTTGCTGAATGGAGTTTAGCTGCAACCTTTTGGCAGATATGCTTTGTGGATATATTTTTAAAATATCCCACTAAAATGTAGAAGTAATGTTGTGTTCAATAGATGCTTGAAGTATTTTTTAAAATTTGTGTGTTTTTTAAAAATATATTAAATTCACTTTGTTTTTCTGGTGTGAAAGTTTATAATCTGTTGG
>PVLC010043312.1:0-12526 GCA_004027655.1 Graphiurus murinus | reverse complement strand
ATGGTACATGATTAATTATATGCTTGTTCAATTATTCCCTATTAATAAATGGGTAAGCTATTAGGAGGCATATTACCTTTTCAGGCTACTATATGGCTTTTTTTTTTTTTTTTTTTTTGACTGCTTTTTGAAAGGGACTCAATTTAAATGATAAGCACGAGTCACTGTCTTTTAGATGCTGGTACTAAATGTCATAGGCCTCATTGTAAAGCAAACTTGCTCCTGGATAATATAAAATGTTCTCAGGATATACCAGAAAAATATGTAAAAAATAGAGGGTTAGGGGTATAGCTCAGTGGTAGAGCAAATATTTGCTTAGCATGACTGAGGCCCTGAGTTCAATTCCTAGTACCTCAAAAAGAGGGGAAAAAAATGTAAAGAACAGAGCTTTACCAAATAAAAGCACAATCTGTGCCTTCTACCACAATATTAACATGAGGGATCTATGTGTCTACATAGGACTCACAAAAGATGAAACAAAATAATTCTTAGACTGATTTTTGTCCAAAGTCATCAGAGCATAGGAAATATAATTTTAAATTGAATGATGAAATATTCTCAGAAACATTTTGTGAATTGATAAGCACTGTCTTCGTTCTTAACAATAACCTCAAAAGTAGTACGAGGGTGAATGCGTGACATTTGTAAAACTTAGCTATGACACAGATATTCACAAAGGTTCTCTTCAGAATATCAGTTCAATTAAATTCATTTAAAATACAAAGGTTTGCTGATAAAGTCTTAAAATCATATGCCCCTCAAAGCAAAGAATAACTACAATATTTTTCCCATTTCACAAATGAGGAAATTGAGAGTTTAAAAGGATAAGTGACTTGCCACAGCCATAAGAAATTGAAACAGTTAAACAATGTAAATATTCATACACTAAACTCAGTATTAAAATGCCAATGTACATTTATGGTTGAAGAGAAATTCTGAGAACACACCAACCCATTTCTTTCTTTTTTTTTTTTTCTTTCTTTCTTTTTAAAATTTGTAGTAATGGTGATCTACCTCTGAGCTACATCCCCAGTCCTATTTTTTATTTTATTTTGAAACTGGGTCTCACTATGTTTCTGAAAGCTGGCCTCAAACCTGCAATCCTCTTGTCTCAGCCTCCCAAGTACTGGGATTATAGGCATGCACCATCGTGCCCGACTCGTTTCTTAAAATTTAAGAGCCAGGCGTGGTGGCGCATGCTTGTAATCCCAGCATTTGGGAGGCTTAGACTGGAGGATCCAGGTTTGCCGCCAGCCTCAGCTGCTTAGTGAGGCCCTCCGCAACTTAGTGAGACCCTGTTTCAAAATAAAGAATAAAAAAACTAGGGCTGGGGGCGTAGCTCGGAGGCAGAATGCCCCCAGGTCCCATCCCCAGTACTGAAAAAAAAAAAAAAAAAAATTTAAGCATATACTATTATCAGCGTAGATGTTATTTCAACATCTATCATAAATTTTCTCCAAAATACGGCCTATTGTATTACAGTAAATTTCCTTCCAAGAATCTAATTATGTTAGGTAAATAAAAATTAAAACATGCCATTTTTATTAAATAATAGTTTTAAAATACAAACCGCATAACTCCGCCAAATCTCTTTCTATACTGTGAATACAAACAGTAAATCAAAAACTCCAGGAAGGTTTCAAATAATCCTAACATTAAATTTATGAACTTGTATGCTAGTAAACTAACTGCGGTATGATACGCTAGGGCTATCTCTGCTTGCAAGACAGACATACTGACAGAGCTTACTGGTTTTTGGTGGAATTACATTAGATCAGTTTCAAAAGACCTTTTGTAAGAAGCCAAAATCATCGTTCTTTATATTGTTTTCAGGCATAAAGAGAGTAAGAGAATTAAGGAATAGATAATGGGGAAATCTATCATAGGAAAAACAAGTTAGAAATTCAGATTAACAAAATTTGGAGGGAACACATGCTTACGCTTAGTGACTTAAATCCAGTTTTCCCAACTAACGATTTTTTAAAAAATCCTCTACAACTAATATTGACTTAGTGGAATCTTATAAAAGCAAAAACTTCTCCCAGGATATCTGCCACACCTTATGACATGTGATATTTCCAAATTCAAATGATAATGTATTGAACAGAAAACACCTACAAATTAGAATAACCAACATTTTCTGTCATATGCTCTGGGGATATATAGATCCTATGAAAGAAGTGCAAAATAGGCCAGGAGACATAAAACACTCAGAAAACATTATTTTAAAATATTTTTCCTACTTCACAAAAGTCTCCTATTATTAACAATCATTTCATAATTTGAAAACTAAAAAAGCATTATTAATACTTGTATATGTTTTCACAAGAGTGCCTTTTATACAGCTTTCACACAATTATCTTGATAATGTTGATAGGAAACACCTTTGTTTTCAGAGAATTATAGGAGAAAAAGAGGTATTTGTTCATATTTATATAACATTGATTAAAACAAATTAAGTTGCATGATTGGTAAGCCATTTCTACTTCATATTTCTAAAGTCACACTTTTTGTCCTGTATGAATTTTAAGTGTCAAAGGATTTTGAAATAGTGATTTTTTAAAAAAAAAAATGTAATATAGAATTTTTCAAAAAGTAGTTCCAAAACATATAAAGAAATGAATAATAAGGGAAACTACTTCCTTCGAAGAAAATATTGTACTTAATTATAAAAATAATTTTAAAAAATGTTTTCAAAGTACTCAAGTTCAATAAAGAATATGATTAGTTTTAATTAAAAAAGAAATTATATTCTTTTAAATGTAAAGAATGAGAAAACAACATCTCAAAAGTCTTCGGCCTAGAATTCTAGAACTTTATAGTTCAACAATGCCATGGCTTATAGCAGTTATTATAAGAGCTAGAAACAAATTTTTACAGATGAGAAAGTTTCTGATTAAAAATAAAATCATCAGTGGTTTTTTTTTCTTCCAATGAACTGCAAAAGATTGAGATGGCCTCCTGTTGATTCTAAGATTTTTCCACTGAAGATACAATCAACAAATATCAAATATCACATAAATTAAATAAGAGAGGAAAATGATGTGAAGTACATTGTAAGACCAAAATGGATGGAATGGATGGTTTTGTAACCCGCTTCACTCTGGCCAATGCAACATTAGTTTCAACGCTTTGTATATCAAAATGAATATTACCATTCTGTATTTAAGTCCAGAGAGGATACAACTGACCACATACTAGACAAAAATTACTTTAAATCTGGAACAAATTCTTTTGAAATCCCACTCCAAATGCGAATTGTTAGCATCTATGGGTGTTTCTGTCAAACTTTCATGAGAGAGGAAGGTATTTCTTTCAGAGAGAAACCAGTGAATCTGTCAGTTCCTATATCAGAAAAGTTTTGTAAATCATCTAGCACCATAAGTTATGTTTTCAGTCAGTAATTGATCACTTAGCTACAGACAGGAAGAGTGCAACAGAACACCTGAGATCAAACGAAGACCTGCCCAGGTCCAGGTATAAGTTATTCATTGTTCTCTTAAAACTTTAGTTAAAAATCTGTTTCATGAAAAAAAAAAAAATCTGTTTCATGGATGATAAAAAAAAAAAAAGAAAAGAAAAGTTGACATTCAATAATGTACTTCAAAACCTAGAATTTCCCCAGCATTAGTTATCATACAGTTCCGCTCATCACTGGTTTAATTTTCGAATGAGAGTTAACACAAATTAACTTTACATTCTGTCCCTAATCTTGAAAATCTTGGGGGGAAAAAAAAGTTACTTTTTCATGGCAGACGACTATTCTTTCTTCCCTTCTAAAACAACGGACACGATTTTTCCTCCCGTTAGCCTCAGACCTAAGTGAATCGGATTCTTAGTGGAAAACTAGAACACTGAAAAACAGTAATAGGATAATAACGTAACAGTCATTTTGCAAGTTTGGGCCACCTCACCAACACATTCCAACAAAATGCAATTACAAGGAGCCGACTCACCTAGGTAATGGGAGTTAGCAAGTAGAATTTAGAAATGCAGCCTTCTAATCACCGGCAGAAGCAAAGGCCCCTTCTTTACCTACCAACTGCCCTTATATAAAAGCCGAGGTTGGCGACTCCCAGTTTCTGCCTCCTTACCTTAGGCTCCTCCCCAATACCGAGGCATAAAGTCCCGCGGCCACACACCCACCCACCTTCCACCCGGCTCCGAGGACCCAGCGGACCTCCCCTCCCTCCCCTCCCTCCCCTGGGCCGGGCGGCTCGGACCGCGGCCGGCACCTGTGGGCGCCCGCGCTCCATCCCCGACACCCCGCGAGCCGGGCGCACGTGCAGCCCCGCGCCTAGGGCGCCCCGGCCGGTGACCCCAAGTGCGCCCCTCGCCGCGAACCCTCCCCGCGGCGCCCAAGTGCCCTCGCCGGGACGCCGCGCCCGCGGTCCTCGGGGTCCCCGCCGCGCCGCGCCCCCGGGGGACCCGTCCCGGACCCGCGGCCGGGGGCTCCCGTCTACGCGGCAGGTACCGTCCCCGGCCCGGCCCCGCGCCCCGTCGGTCCCGGTCCCTCGAGCGCCCCTCGGAGCCGGAGCCCGAGCGCGTCCGCCGCGCCCCCCCGCCGACCCCGGGCCCCCCGCTCTGACCTGCGGCGCCGCTCCGGGGTCCCGCGGCGCCCGGCCCCAGCGCCCCAGGCGGCCGCTCCGGCTCGGACTCGGCGCGAGCGCGGTGAGCCCCGCCTGGCCGCCGCCGAGCGGCGCGGGCCGGGCCGGGCCGGGGCCGGGGCGGGGGCGCGCGCGGGAGGGAGCGAGCGCCGGGCGGGCGGGCGGGCGCGCGCACCCTGGGGCCCCGCGCGCCCCCGCGCCCCCGCCAGCACGCCCGCCGGCACCTGGGCTCCGGGCTCCGCGCGCCCCCGCTGGGAGGCGGGACCCGAGCCCCCAAGATGCCCCCGCCGGCGCCCGCGCCCACCCTCCATCTCTCCGCCGGGTCTGGTCCTCGGCGCCGCGGTGCGCGGGATGGTTTGCCCGAGAGGTTCTTTTCCAATGACGTTCCTTTTTAAAGCCTGAATTCGAGCTTAATTAGAACCACCCGGGCTTTACCTGCGAACCCACGGGAAGCCGCACACCTTCCCAGCGTTTGCGTTTGTATTTGACAGCGCTGTTAACCAGCGACAGAGTTTTCGTTTTGTAATCATTAAAAGTATTTCTTCAACTCATTAACCCAAGTTCTGAAATTCTTCAGCTGCGTTTCTTACAGTGGGAGACCCGGGACGCGGGGCGTGAGAATCTCACGTTCTCAAGTTCTCATTTACTGAGCATTCTCGGGTGTTTCTAGAAGTGGTCCTTCTCGGGGAGGCAAAGAAGAATAAAGCCCCTGATTTCCAGAAGCTTGTCGACGACGCCTTGCTCAGGATGCTCTTCCGCCCTTAGCATCTCAGTTTGGTGGGGATGCCTAGTTCTTTTCGTTGTACTACAGAAACTTAGAGCCGGGCGTGGTGGCCCACGTTTGTAATCCCAGGACCTGGGAGGCTGACACGGGAGGATCACAGGTTCGCAGCCAGCCTCAGCAACTTGTGAGGCCCTTTGCAACTTAGTGAGACCCTGTTTCAAAATAAAGAATAAAAAATCGGGCTGGGAGTGGAGCTCACAGGTAGGATGCCCCTGGGTTCATTCCCCAGTACCATAAATAAATATGTAAATAAGCAAACAAACAACTTAGCTGGGAATGGTGGCTAAGGCAGAAGCATCGCAGATTCGCCGCCTGCCTCAGCAATTTAGTGAGGCCCTCTGAACTTAGACCGTTTCAAAATAAAAGAATAAAATAGGGCTGGGGTACGTGTAGCTCAGAGATAGAATGCCCCTGGGTACTATCTCCAGTATCATAAAAAAAATTATTTTACTGAGATATAACTTACATAATATAACATTGTAAATACTATACATTAAAAATGCACAACTCAAACTGGGTGTGGTGGCCCACGCTTGTAATCCCAGTACCTGGAAGGCTGAGACAGGAGGATAGCAGCTTCAAAGCCAGCCTCAGTAACTTAGGGAGACCCTGTTTCAAAATAAAAAAATAGGGCTGAGGGTGTACCTCAGAGGTAGAACACCCCGGGTTTAATCCCCAATACCACATATACCACACACATACACACAGAGCACAATACAGTGAGTTTTAGTTTATTGACAAAGTTGTGTCACCATCACCATAACCTAATTTTAGAACATTTTCATCACTCCAATGAGAACTTCCTTTTTTTCATTTTTTTATTTTTTTGTTTTTTTGCGGTACTGGGGATTGAACTCAGGGGCATTTTACCTTCGAGCTATACCCCCAGCCCTATTTTTTATTCTTTATTTTGAAACAGGGTCTCACTAAGTTGCGGAGTGCCTCACTAGGTAGCTGAGGCTGGCCGCGAACCCGGATCCTCCTGTCTCAGCCTCTCAAATGCTGGGAATACCAGAATGTCCCACCACGCTTGGTGAGAACTTCCTTTTTATTAACAGTCATCCTTCCCAACCCTAGGTAATCCTACTAACCTACTTACATATTGTGGACATTTCAATTTCATATAACTGAAATATAAATGAAATCAGTTTTTTTTTTCAGAATTGGAGACAAAACCCAGAAGCATTCTACCTTCAAGCTACACCCTCAGGCCTATTTTTATCCTTTTTTTAATTTTTTTTTTTTTCGGTACTGGGGATTGAACTCAGGGGCTTCTACCTCCGAGCTATACCCCCAGGCCTATTTTTTATTCTTTATTTTGAAACCGTGTCTCACTAAGTTGCAGAGTGCCTCACTAGGTAGCTGAGGCTGGCCGCGAACCTGGATCCTCCGGTTTCAGCCTCCCAAATGCTGGGATTACAAGCGTGCGCCACCACGCCGGGCTCTTTTTTAAATTTTGAAACAGGGTCTCACTAAGTTGTAGAAGGCCTCACTAAGTAGCTAAGGCTGGCCTCAAACCTGTGATCCTCCTGTCTCAGCCTCCCAAGTACTAGGATTACAAGCATTCGCCACCATGCCCACCTAGTTTTATTATTTTTGAGTCAGTATCTCTCTAAGTTGCCCAGGCTGGCTTTTAACTTGCAATCCTCCTGCCTCAGAATCCTGAGTAGTTGGGATTACAGGCATGGACTACCAATGTGTGACTGGCTTCTTCTACTTAACATAATGTTCTTATGCTATGCTGTAGCTTGTATTAGTATTTTATTCCTTTTTTATGGACAAATATTATTCCATTGTCTGGATAGGCCCCATTTTATTTGCCCACTGATGAACTTAGGTTGTTTCTACTTTGTGGCTGTTATGAATCGTGCTGCTAAGAACATTCCTGTGCAAGGTTATTTGTGTACATATTTTCATTTCTCCTAGATCTATACCTAGGGGCAGCATTGCTGGATCATACAGTAACTCAGTGTTTTCGAGGACGTGCCTAGAATCTTCATATGCTGCTGGTGACAATGTAAAATGACATTATTTTATGTTCCAATCATCAATGTATGAAAGTTCTAATTTCTCCACATCCTTATTAGCACATATTATTGTCTTCTATATTTAGCAAACCTCATGGTATGAAGTGATACCCACTAATTTACATTTCTTTCATGACTAATCACATTATCCTGCAAAGTATCTTTTATATGCTAATTGGTCATTTGTGTATCTTCTCTGAAGAAAAATCTATTCAAATCCTTTGCCCATTTTTAAATTGGGTCCTTTTTATTGCTGAGTTGTAAGCATTATTTATATGTTCTGTATATAGGTCACTCATCCCTCCCATAAGTAGTCTTTTTACTTTCTTGATCATGTCACTTAAAGCACAAGAGTTTTTACCTTTCATGAAGTCAATTTATCTAGTTTTTTTTTTTCTTTTGGTGTCATATCAGTGACTAATCCAAAGCCACGAAATTTATTCCTAAGTTTTCTTCTAAGAGTTTTATTAGCTTAGCTCTTACATTTCGGTCTGTGATCCATTTTGAGTTAACTCTTGTGTATGATGTAAGGTAGGGGCCGATCTGCTTTGAGTAGGGAAATTCCCATAATTCAACAGTCACTAAGGGGAATTCCACCACAGTGAATTCATAAATAGTACAAAACTTTAGAGTTGATCTGAATGTTTTCTAAACTCTTCTGGATCAAAAATTTTGTGATTTTTAAGCTCAATATATGGATAGTGAAACCTATAAATATGAGAGGTTAAGCAATACAAAAGAGAATAGTATATCTTTCAAACTGCAGGTCTTGACCCTTAGTGGATTATGAAATCCATTTAGTGGGTCATAACCCATATTTTTTAAGTCAACTAAAAAGAACAGAACAACAAACAGAAACTATCAGAATCCAGCTCCTGTATTAAAGAAAGTGTCATTTCAGAACTTTTGTGTTTCTATGCACCAGGAGTTGGTATAAAATGGATTTCTTAATTGTGGACCATATTTTTCAAAAATCTGGAATAAGAGTATATAAACTACAGTTGTAGAATTCTTTCATTCCACAAACATTTATTGAGTGCTTATTGTGTGCCAGACCCCTTGCTAAGTGCTGAGGACAAAATGATAAACAGCACATGGTCTCCACCCTGCAGCATCGTACACAGGCAGTCTGATCCATATGGAGTTTCTAGAGACAAAAGATTGCGCCTGATTCAGTTTTCCCAAACCACAGGGATTCCTTCCAAATATTGGTGTTGAGTCCCATGCCTTTTTTTGTTCTTTTTTTTTTTTTTTTTTTTTGCAATTAATGCTCCATTGTTTGTTTTATTTGAGATTTAAGGCATACTAACTTTTCTTCCAAAGAGTAGAACTTTGTTCTCAGATTCATAATTACATATACTGTAGGAAGAAAGAACAAGTCTAGTATTGGGAATTGATCAGAACTGAATTGACTTCCATTTATACAATTAAATTAACTTCAATTTAATTTAATTAATTATAATTTAAATTTTAAATTTCAAATTTAATTTTAAATTTCAAATTTAATTGAATTAATTATAATTAAATTAACTTCACTGTATAAAACAGTCAATTATCTTATTATTTAAAACAGTAGCCGGGTGTGGTGGCGCATGCTTGTAATCCCAGTACTTGGGAGGCTGAGACCAGAGGATCCAGGTTCACAGCCAGCCTCAGCTACTTGGTGAGGCCCTCTGCAACTTAGTGAGACCCTGTTTCAAAGTAAAGACTAAAAAATAGGACTAGGGGTGTAGCTCAGAGGTAGAATGCCCCTGGGTTCAATCCTTAGGACCAATAAATAAATAACAGTAAAAGCTGGGTGTGGTGGTACACACTTGTAATCCCAGTACTTGGGAGGCTGACATAGGACAGCCTCAGGAAGTAGTGAGACTCTCATCAAGCTAATGAGACCCTGTTTCAAAAATCAAAATAAAATAGGGCTGGGGGGTATAGCTAAGAGGTAGAATGTCCCTGGGCTCAATCCCCAGTACAGATAGATAGATAGATAGATAGATAGATAGATAATTATTTTATTATTTAAAAATAATATTAGCCAGATGGGGTTGTGCATGCCTGTAACCCAGTACTTGGGAGGCTGAGACAGGATTGTAGATTCAAGGACAGCCTCGGCAACAGTAAAATTCCCAGCAACCTAGCAAGGCCCTGTTTCTTTTTTTTTCATCTTTCCGTTATTTGGTGCATTGTAATTACACATCTTTGTTAGGTACAAGCTAGCATAGGTAAAGACATCCATGCACACATTTCTCATTTAACCCTTCCCCAATTGCAAGGCCCTGTTTCAAAACAACAAAAAAAAAATTTTTTTTAATAAAAAATCAGGCTGGGAGTATAGCTCAGAAGTAGAATGCCCCTGGGTTCAATCCCTAACACAAAAGAAATAAAATTGCGCGCGCGCGCACACACACACACACACACACACACACACATTGCTTTTTAGGGAAGAAATTAAAAATCATAACAGAAAATTTTATTTTCCAACAGTTCCTTGAAACAGGTCACTAGTATTAATAGTGATGGTTAGCCATTTTGCATATTGAACTTAGGAAAATTAATGTTTTGTGTTTCCACTGATCCAATTAAATCGCTCACGTGACAGCAGATGTGCGCAATCACAGCTCTGACATTTGCTCCTCTTATTTATCTGAGATGCCATTTACCAATCTCCAGACATGATAAATTCCCAGGAGATTTAGAAGATCTTAATTTAAAATTTAAAAAATCATAACCAGTTCAACATGCTGGACAAGCTGAACAGTTAAACACATACACACACACAGGTCCATACACACTCACATTTCCACTAATGCATCTACTTTGACTCTAACATGTTCCCACATGTGATTTTTAAATCCAGTTATGAAATTTTACCTGTAACTCTCAGTTTTACTTTGAGTTTTATTAAGGTCCTTTCCCCTTCATCAAATGATTTGTACATTTGTTATAAGTTCTTAAGTACCAAAGCCAAGTCTATAATCCTTTCTTTTGAATTCAGATTGCTTGATCTGATCTTCACTATTCCTCTCTGCTTAACTCAGCATTCTATTTCTGTTTTGAGTGGTTGCCTATAAATAAAATAAAATCTGGAACATTTTAATTAAAGAATTAGGTAAGGCTGAGACGTAGCTCAGTGTTAGAGTCCTTGCCTAGCATGCTTTGAGGCCCTGAGTTCCAACCCCAGTACTGCCAGGTGTGGTGATGGATGCCTGCAATCTCAGCTTGGGAGGCTGAGACAGGAGAATCGCAGGTTCAAAGCCAGCCTCAGCAACTTAGTGAGGCTCTCAGCAACTTAGTGAGACCTGTTTCCAAATAAAAAATAAAATAGGGCTGGGGTATAGGTCAGATGTAGAATGCCCCTGGGTTCAATCCCCAGCACCACACATACACGCACACACAAAAGAATCACTAGGTAAGAATATATCTATATTTATATTAAAAAAATGGAAAATATAGCCAAATTGATATCTTGGCTTTTTCTTAATAACTCAACTTAGAGCTTTCTTTTAGGTTATTCTCAAAAGCTGAAAGACAACATTAAGCTTTCTTTTAGGTTATCTGCAAAAGCTGAAAATATTAAGGCCATTTTTTCAATAATACCCATTTAATACTGAATTAAATAACTCCTTGTTTTTCTTTTACTCATCTATTTTTAAAACTTTATTTTTCACTTTCCATAATTTGTAAACACCCATGAAATAATATTTAATTGCAAGGAAATTCCATTTGATAATTTCACCAGTTTTGAGTTAGACTAAATTTTAAGGTTTTTATGGTTTGAAACATATTTTTAAAGGTCCAAAATACTTTCTGTTTTCAGGGAATTAAAAAAAAAGCCAATTGCCCTGCTCTCTCAATTTCTTTTGATTTTATTGTCTCTAAAAATTATTTACTAGCTGGGCGTGGTGGTGCATGCTTGTAATCCCAGCATTTGGGAGGCTGAGACCAGAGGATCTGGGTTCGCGGCCAGCCTCAGCTACCTAATGAGGCCCTCCGCAACTTAGTGAGACCCTGATTCAAATAAAGAATAAAAAATAGGGTGGGGGGTGTAGCTCGGAGGTAGAATCCCCCTGAGTTCAATCCTCCCCAGTACCGAAAAAAAAGAAAACAGCAAGTCAGGCTCCTGTTATTTATCAGAAAGTGTGTGTGTGTGTGTGTGTGTGTGTGTGTGTGTGTGTGTGTGTTTTCTGATAGTCACCTATTAATATTAAAATACACTTCGGCTGGGCGTGGTGGCCCAGACCTGTAACCCCAGTACTTGGGAGGCTGAGACAGCAGGATCTCGGGTTTGAAGCCAGCCTTAGCAACTTAGTGAGACTGTCAGCAACTTAGATCCTGTTTCCAAATAAAAAATAAAAATAACACATCCACACACACCCCACTTTGGATGCTAAAATGTTTTTACATATAGGTTTTCTTTTAGTTATATGCCTATATGGACATTCTAATACTATATCTCTTTCTTGCATGTAAAAAAAACACTTGTTTAATGAACAGATTTGGGGGGGGGGTTAACTGGAGGTTGAACCTAGAGGCACTCTACCTCCAAGTTACACTCCAAGCCCTATTTATTTATTTATTTATTTATTGCGGGTCTGGGGATTGAACTCAGGGGCCTTCTACCTCCGAGCTACACCCCCAGCCCTATTTTTTATTCTCTATTTTGAAACCAAGTCTCACTAAGTTGCGGAGTGCCTCACTAGGTAGCTGAGGCTGGCCGCGAACCCGGATCCTCCCGTCTCAGCCTCCCAAATGCTGGGATTACAAGCGTGCGCCACCACGCCCGGCTCCCTATTTATTTTTTATATTGAAACAGGGTCTTGCTAAGTTGCTAAAGCTGGCCTCGAACCTGCAATCCTCCTATCTCCATCTCCCAAATACTGGGACTACAGGCATGTACCACCATGCCAGGCAGTAGATTTTGAAATAGCTACAAACTCCGAAATTTCTGTATGGGAATGGTTTCTCAGGATGCCTGTGTGAATATACAGATCTGGGCTTTGTCCTATAAAACTAAAACCCCAAACTAAAAAAGTTATGAAAAACATTAAACATATATAAAATAGATAGGATGATAAACCCCCCAAGTACTCATAATCCAGTTTCGGTTCATA
>PVLC010043311.1:0-12594 GCA_004027655.1 Graphiurus murinus | reverse complement strand
AGGTCCTGTATCCTTCACCTTTGTGCCAGCGATGTTTCTGTGTGTGTGTGTGTGTGTGTGTGTGTGTGTGTGTGTGTATGTTTCTTCTTATGTTTCTGCCAATACACTTAATCTAGGTTTTGGGTAGAGATAAAAAGAGTTCTTCTAGCCGGGTGTGGTGGCGCACGCTTGTAATCCCAGCATTCGGGAGGCTGAGACCAGAGGATCCAGGTTCGCGGCCAGCCTCAGCTACCTAGTAAGGCACTCCGCAACTTAGTGAGACTCGGTTTCAAAATAAAGAATAAAAAATAGGGTTGGGGGTATAGCTCGGAGGTAGAATGCCCTTGAGTTCAATCCCCAGTGCTGCAAAAAAAAAAAAAAAAAAAGAAAGAAAAAAAAGAAAAAAAAGAGTTCTTCTTTCTATTTCTCTTCTATTGAAAGTGGGCCTTTTATGTAATATCAGCCAACTTTCAAAAAATAAATTGTTACCTAGATAGAGTAGTTCATTCTTACTGTTCCTATTCTCTGAAGTTATGAGAACTTCAGCATTGAGAGAACGAGAGCAGAGAGCAGTTTGGTATAACTGGCGTGAATTTGACTTTTTATATGATTCTAATTTGATTATGTGAGTGTCCTCATCCCACAATTAAAACGAGGACATACTTCTTACTTCCAGATAGCTCAAATTGTTTAACAATCAAAGGGAAAACAAAACACCCAGAAAAAATGTTTAGTGAGGTGCTTTGAAATTTGTGTGAATAAATATATTTGTTTGCTAACCACAATCACATGGGCTATAAGTTTATGCTTGTTTTCTTGAGGACTAGACATAATCAAAACAGTGAAAATAAAGGAATAGACTAGCAGTGCATCGAGGCTGTCCTTTGAGCAGTCAGTTTCAAGGGAGTGAGGGGCAGATTGGAATTGAACAGTGGCAAGAATACAGTTGGCTTTTCAGGAATTTGGCTGCGATAGGAAAGGGGCCTAGATGGGAGAGGTGGGTCATGGGGAGTGCCCTGGAAGGAGGGTGTATTTTGTTAGTAGAAAGTTAGTAGAAAGGAGCCGGGCGTGGTGGTGCATGCTTGTAATCCCAGCATTTGGGAGGCTGAGACCGGAGGATCCGGGTTTGCGGCCAGCCTCAGCTACCTAGTGAGGCCCTCCACAACTTAGTGAGACCTGGTTTCAAAATAAAGAATAAAAAATAGGGCTAGGGGTATAGCTCGGAGGTAGACCGCCCCTGAGTTCAATCCCTAGTACCGCAAAGAAAAAAAAAAAAAAAAACGTAGAAAGAAGATAACACCAGATGAAGGGGAGAAACTGTGTGGTGGAGGATGGAGAGGCTGGGTGTCCTGCCACGAGTGGAAAAGAGGGAGAAGATTCTACTGAGAAAGGTGGGAGGGACAGTCAGTAATTCCAACAGAGAGTTCAGAGTAGAAGGAAGAGGAGTCAAAGGAGTACATTTAGCTGGGCTCGGGGATGCATGCTTGTAATCCCCGTACTTGGTAGGCTGAGAAAGGAGGATCACACGTTCCTGGCCAGCCTCAGCAACCTAGTGAGGCCCGCAGCAACTTAGTGAGACCCTGTTTCAAAATAATAAAAAATAGGGCTGGGGGTGTAGCGGCTCAGAGGTTGTTGAATGCCTCCTGGGTTCAATCCCAAGTATTACTCACACACACACACACACACACACAGAGTACATTTGATGGAGAAGGTACAAGTCACGGAGAAGACCCAGTTATAAACCCTGGATCAACCACCACTAGGTTTGTGACTTCCATATTTCTAGGTTTTCTTGTTTATAAATTGGAGATGGTCTGGTAATCAGTTTGGGGAAGCAAATGGGGGTAGTGCCTGTGAAAGACGGCAACACAGAGCCTGGAGCAGTCATTTCTAGTAATGAATAGTGAATCTGTATCTAAGGGCTAAAGTTTTGAACATAGGAAGATGTTTGGCCCCATAAGCTTGAGGATATGGATCTCAGTATTGAAATTGAGGGCCACCAGGAGATCTAAAGAGACAGGCAACATTTTCTAGTCAGTCTTTACAGTTTTTTTATTTTTTTTTTAAATGCCCCTGGAATATAGGGATGATTGAAGAGAAAATCTTGAGCAGCTAAATGACTGTGGTTACTTGTAGTCAACCAGGAGCATAAAACAAACAAAAAAATAATGATCCATGCTTGTTTGATAGGTAGCAAAGGTGGCTTAGGAAAGCTACTGTCAGGGGCTGATGATAAGCACTGAGACACATCAGACAGACCCCCGTGTGCAAATCCTCTTTCAGAAAAGATTGCAAACTGCATTCTTGGTCCATTTTCCATTTGTACGACATCCTTTGGGATGAGACCAAGGCACAAAGGCCCTGTGTTATTAAGTACAAAAGCTGCGAGTGGCGACGCCTGGGATCTCAGTGTATTGGTGCAGCTGTAAGATGTTTTGAATCCTTTCCTTAATAAGGTCTGTTCTTCAAAATACAACCTGTATTGTTTTAGGAAGAGAATTGCTTTCTTCAATGTGAGGAGACTCTGGTTTGGCCGACAGAGGTTCAGAGAAAAGCCGTGTGGCATTAGGAGATGTTTCCTCTGTAACAGAAGCTGGCTCTTTTTTATTTAGCTTGCCTCTCCCCTTACAAAGGCAGTTATTGGGTGAAGTTATCTCTTATGTGTTCTCCATGGGAAAAATGGGAACAGGGATTAAAAGAAACCCTTTGATATTTGAGGGTTTGGGGGATCATATTGGAGAACCCTCAGAAGGCATCTGTGATATAAAGGTTTCAGTGGTATTTTTTATTTATTACTATCTTTGCAAGGATATCAAAACACCCCACAGGCCTTATAGTACTCTATCTTTTCTTTTTTTTTTTTTTTTTTTGCGGTACTGGTGATTGAACCTAGGGGCATTCTACCTCTGAGCTACACCCCCAGTCCTATTTTTTATTCTTTATTTTGAAACAGGGTCTCACTAAATTGCAGAGTGCCTCACTAGGTAGCTGAGGCTGGCTGCAAACCTGGATCCTCCGGTCTCAGCCTCCCAAATGCTGGTATTACAAGCATGCACCACCACGCCTAGCTCTACTTTTTCTTATACTGATAACAAAGAGGAACAAAAATGAGCTGTGATCCAATCCTTTCCTATGCTTACAGGCTCAGTGTAGAAAACACATTGTTCCCAGAGTGAGAACTCAAGGAATTTTCCAGTTGTGGGGACTACCAAAGAAGAATAAAACCCAAGATCCCTTGTCAGGGTTTACCGTTGTCCCTTGATATCCTTGGTATTTGTGGGGAATTGATTCTAGGACCCTGGCAGATACCCAAAATCTGTGATGCTCAAGTCCCTTATATAAAATGCACAGTATTGCATATAGCCCCCACACATCCTCCAGTGTAAAGTCATCTCAAGATTACTTAAATACCTAATAAAATGTAGGTATTCGGTAAAAAGTTGTTGTTCGATAAATAGTATATTGTTTAGGGAATAATGACCAAAAACACTGTTTGTGTTCAGTACCAACACATTTTTTTTTTTTAACCAAATATTTGTGATCTGTGGTTGGTGGAAGACCTATATGCAGAACCTGTGGCTATGGAGGGCTGACTACATTCATATCTGTCTTTCCAGGTGGCCACAATTCAGCCTGGTTGAAAATTCAAGAATGTAACCTTGGGGCCTTCCTGCTACCTTAAAAAAAAAAAAAGTCATGATCGTTGATTGAATGTAATGAAGCCCAGCTGCAGTGGTTTTCTCACCACTAGCTCTCACTGGGGAAATGGAGCTATAAACCTAGACCTTCTTGAGGCATGGAGGGAAAAACTGTCTGGGTCTTCGCTTCACGCCTGGACCTCACCGTGGTGCAAAGGGAAACTCATCAACTCAGGTGGCCAAAAAAAGCAGATGTTTAGCACAGCTAAGTGTCAAGTGTGGGGGAAATGGCTTTACAGGTCTTTGGCTGAGATGCTCACATTTGAATGTTATACGCAGGAAGTCATCAGGTAGTGGGATAATATAAACAGACCTTACTTCATGAAGTCATTTATTTTGGATTGGTGGCAGCAGCAACAACCTCTAGCACAAAAGAACATAAGAAGGATCTATTTTTTATTAGAGATATTTTCCAACCAGCCAGGGCTGCTTGTAATGAAAAAGTAGGGGCACTACTCCCTTAATTTTGCACTTATTCATCATCAGAGGGGATGGTGTTGACTTGGGGCTGTAACATTTCCCAAAGTACTTTCAGTGTTTTGATTTCCTTAGTCTTTAGCTGACTGTGAAAGAAGCAGGGATTGTTGTCTGTAGTCAACATGTGGGGAAACTGAGGCTTAGACTAGTTGAAAAATTTGCTCAAGCCAAGTGTGGGAGTATATACCTGTAATACTAGCATTTGGGAGGCTGAGACAGGAGGAAAAACCTGTTTCAAAATAAAAAATAATAAGGCCTGGGGAAGTATCTTGGAGGTAGAATGCCCCTGAGGTCAATCTCTAGCACCAAAACCAAACAAACAAAAACAAGAAACCAAACAACAACAGTAACTAACCCCTTCCCCCCCCCAAAAAAAACTTTCTCAAGACTATACAATGAGTGAAATTGCTATTTCTAAAACCAGAGCTCTTTCCACTTAGCTGGTATTCCCATTGGTATATACTCACTGGCAGGGCATAAGATAATTTTAACTTGTGTATAAGTGAAGACCAAAACAGTTCAATATTTGTGTCTGTTAGGCTCTCCGCAACTTAGTGAGACCCTGTTTCAAAATAAAAAAAGAATAAAATAGGGCTGGGAGTATAGCACAGAGATAGAATACCCCTCAGTTCCATCCCCAGGACCACACACACACACACACACACACACACACACACACACGTAAATTGGTAACACGTGTGTGTGTGTTTATTTTGTTTATTTTAATCTAATTTAGAAAAGAGACAAGCCAGCTAGTGTAGTGGTTAGTTCAGGTTAACTTAGCTTAACTCAGGTTAAACTTGAGTTCTGAATTCCAATTCTAATTCTACCACTTACTGTGTGATTATTTTTTCATGAATCTAAGCCTCAATTTTCTAATCTGTCTAATGGGGATAATAGCAGCCCTACATCTGAGGGTTGTTATAAGGATTCAGGGAGAGAGTATTTGTTGAGCACTTAGAGTAGGACTTGGTACATTTTAAGAGTTCTATAAGGGTTAAGAAAACATTAAAAATAGCACAATAAACTTAGGATGGCATGGATGTCTTGAGTGTTAAAAAAGGAATGGGCATAATTAATTTTGGAGTAAAATTGGTAACTAGCAGCATGAGCAGTGATCACATATGAAGAAAAATGGGGGGCATTTGGGAAGCAGCACAAAGAAGGCTGAGCGCCAAATGAGCACCAGTTGCTGTACCTTCTTCACCTTTTCCCAAAGGCAGAGATAACCGGGAAGTCATCAGCCTGTACCAAGACCTTGGTTTGTTTCACATGTGCATATTTATCCTCCATGTTTTCTAAGGAAGTCATCTTTTCAGGCAAAGTTCCCTAGACCCAGAGAGGAGGTCTGAAAATCCCTTTAGAGGAAATACAGGTATGGTCCCCCGCCAGATCCCTGGACCCGAAAGCCACCTTGGTTTCTTGCTCCACTTCTTTTAGTCAGTGTCAAAGCTGGAGGATGGAAGCCAGCCCTGACCGAGGGTGCCGAAGGTTAAGAGACTTGGGGGACCTGGGACAAGGGGGTAATAATCGATTCAAAAAACCAGACACCATGACCATAAAAAGGAGACAGCAAAGAAATGCCTTCAAGTGAGTCATCCTGTTTTGACATGGGCCGGTTACCTTAGTGAAATAGAGAGAAACAAGATTTGCTGATACCATCATTTCCATTCACCAAATGGCAGGAGAAGGAAATGAGCACGTCGTTCGAAGGGATACTCCTTGAGGGACAGACCCGCTGTATCTTGCATCTCCCTGGAATGAGGTCTTTGCTCGGGTCACAGATGATACAGGGATAGAATCTTAGTCTAGTTTAACCTGAGTTCTCACTTCCTGTTCCCTACTGAGCTATTTTAGTACCTTACCTGCTCTGAGACAATTCTCTACATAAAGATGTATACACTGGGTATGTTTTGTCCCCAAGTCACTAAGAAACATAAGGACCCAGTATTAGGGAGCAAGGTTGATAGAGTAACATGGCTTCTTCCTCGATGACACAGATGCCATAGGCTCTGGGCCAGAAGCCACATCAGCTACAGGCCCCTTGTCATTCTGGGCCAGGGGGACACTAGAATTTTCAGGATCTCACTTGATCATTTTAGATGTTGGGTGTGGTGGAGCATGCCTATAATCCCAGTACTCCTGAGGCTGAGACAGGAAGATCAAGGTAGCCTCAGCAACTTAGCAAGGCTCTTAGCAACTTAGTGAGATCCTGTTTCAAAGTGAAAAATAAATAAAATAGGGCTAGAGATATAGCTCAGAGGTAGATCACACCCCTGCAGTCAACCTTTGGTAACAAAGAGAAGAAAGAAAGAAAAAAAGAAAGGAAGGAGGCAGGGAGGAAGGAAGGAGAGAAAGAAAGAAAAAGAAAAGAAAATGAAATCTGAGATTTAGTCCAAGAGCTAGACTGCCTGGCTCAGTAGGTTCCTCTTCCTCTGGCTACTCCAGGGCAATCAGAGTTGACAAGTTGCAGTAGAAAGAACTCTGATCAACTTAAGCAAAAGCTCAACTTACTGTAGCTAAAACAATTGAAGGAATAATAATGGAATCATTAGATCTTGGAAAGGAGAGAAAACACAGGCAACTCCCCAAATCTACAATAACAGTAGCCACCATTTACATTGTTTACTATGTTCCAGCCTTTGTACAGGCACTAATTCATCTTCTCAAAACAATGCTCTAAGTTGGGTACCATTATTATCCTGTGGGTGAGAGAATGGGCCAATTCTAACTCCCCTGCAACATAAATGTTGGTTAACTATGGAAACCAGTTATGATGATATGTGTCAACCATGGTGTTAGGCAAAACTGCTTATGATAAAAGTGACTTTGATTATTAAATGGCTCCCAGGCTGGGAGAACAAAAGTACATGTTAGGAAGCTATAGTTTCCGGCTTCTCAGATTCTTTTAACTGACATGTCTGACGGGAGAACCTAAAGCTGTGCCTATGGAATTGTTCCGAGAACTACTAGTTCTTTGGGGAGAGTAGAGGACATGAGGTTTTTAAGCCCCAGCAACTCCCACCTGCATCTTGGCTCCTTATTCTACTGTGTGGACTACTGTAAAGGATCCTATGTGGAAGAACATCTCACGCCAAACACAGAACCTATTGCTGTCTTATAAGTTTGAATATTTACTTGAATCTAAGAAGACCTCCAATGAGCACTGTATCTTGCTTTTGTGCAGAAGAAGATACTGAGGCAGAGCAAAGTGACCTTAAGTAACCCAAGGTCACATGGATAATGAACAGTAAAACCATATGCAATCTTGGGCAAACTTCCTCTTAAACAATTGCCTGGTGTCTGCAGGGCACGGCTTTCTCGGGGAATTTGCTCTAATTATTTCCATTGTGAGCTCAAGATGGGGGAGAGGGGCCTGAATCACCTCACTGGGCCCTGAGCCCATCTCCTGATCAGGAGAGGGTCAGGTGCCTCCATTGACAATCTTGGAGGAAAATTAGAAGAAAGGGAAGGGTGCAGATTGCACAAAAACAATGGATTTTTATAGTTACTGAGGTCAGATGGGGCTCCAGGATAGATAAATAATGGGCATTAACCTCAAAATGTTCCTATGGCTATTACTGTTGTTATTATTATCTTTTTTTCTGTTGTTGATATGTCTTGAACACATATCACTCAAGGGAACCTGTATGGGTCAAATTTCTTTTTTTTAATTGGTGCATTGTAATCATGCATCTTTGTTATGCACAAGATAGTAAAGGCATACATGCACACATCTCTCATTTAACCCTTCCCCAATTCCCACCCCACACCCTCCCTCTCCCTCCTTCTCAAGTTCAGTTTAGTGGTTGACTTTGATATGTTTGTGAAAGTACATCATGTGCATTAGGGTGTTCCCTCCCCCCATCACCTTCAATTAAGTCATCTTCTTTGCTCATCTAAGGTTTCTCCTTCTTCATCTAGAATCCCTCTTATGTCCCACTTTCTCCCTAGCTTCCACATATTAGAGAGAGCATATGATTTTTTCCTTTTTGTCACTTAGCATAATGTTTTCCAGCTCAATCCATTTCCCTGCAAATGACATGTGTATGGGTCAAATTTCACCACATTCCCTATGAGAAGATAAAACCATTCATTCATTCATTCATTCAGTAGCATTTGGAAATCCCTGAGAATGAAAGGATTTGGCATGGTTCTGTCATGTCCAGCACAAAAGGTACCCCTTTGTAAAATTATTAAATAACTAAAGTTTTCAAAGGCTGGGGACACAAGGTGTTGCTGATGGTGAACAGTTAGAAAACAAGTGAGAGAAGAAAAAGTTCATGGTGAGTAGAGGCTTGGGAGGGCCAGAGCTTATTGGGTGATAGGAGCAGATCACGCTGGATTAGAAAACAGACCCTGGTTTCCAGCAGAAGGGCAGCCTATGGGCAGGCGTGGACAGGCTGAAGGTTGGAACAGGGCCCTTGGATCTGTCTATTTCTCCTTTGCTTTGCTGAATATTCTCTCTGGGCCTTGCTTTATGGTCACTCCGTACTTTGGAAATTTTTTCCTTCTTTACTTATAACCCAATGTCTCAAACTATCACCGGCTGCCTGGCTAGCTAATTTGAGAAATGAACTCAAAGAATAAGGATGGTGTTAGAGACTGAAGGACTTAGCTGTTTTACAGGATATATTTATATTTAACCAGGCCTTTGGGGCACAGTGTGGGAATGTCAGACATTGAGACATTTCTGCCTGTTGATGGAGAGGAATATTTCTAAGCAGGAGGACTTTTGGCCAAACCTCAAACCTATGAAAAATTTGGCTAAGGAAGAACTTTCACAAATGAAACTTGGCTAAAATGCATGGGCATTGCTTTGTAAAATAATGAACTTGTCACTAGCTGGGTAGCAGCAGAATGAATACCAGTTAGAATTTTCTCAGAGACTCAATTTAGGATGGACTAGTTCAATGGCATCCTTTAAAAAAAGGATTTTTCAGTGGGACTTTAATGCAACGAGGAAGAAACGGCTCCCACATTAGGATTCACAGATATTTTCCCTGTCTGCTGAGGATTCCTATTCACTATACTAGAGTCTGGGTGTCCTGGATGGGACAAACTTAGGGCAAACAAATGGGGTGGGGGGGCAACAAATGAAGCCCAGGAGGCTAAGTTGAGCTACATAATGAGAACTGAGCCAGAAAAGGAAGGGGAGAAAGGTGGATGTCATGGAAAGGTTTTGGTCTGGCTATGAGAGCAGGAAAGAGTTAGATTTCAGGAAGCAGCTGACATCTGTCTGAAGGATATCGAGAATGGCTGAGATTGAAAGTAATGAGTTTTAAAGATAACTTGGTGTGCATTAAACGTGTACTCCGCTCTTTGGAGTTTTTGTTTGGTATAGATTTGAATTGCCTCTGATTCTATATATATATTTTTTTGATGGACAGCTGTTTCTTTGAACATGACTTCCACATCGAGACTGCATGACAAGGCTGTCCGATATTCACAAGAAAGAAGACAAATATACAATGGATAAATGTTAAGCCACTCTTAATGAAGGCACAATGGGTGATCCAGAGCCCCCTGGCTTCACCTTGGTCTCCTGGTTTTGACTTCTCAAGCTCTGGAAAGCCCAGTTAGCAATCACCTCCTGAATACACCTCATAGTCCCTTCTGACTCTGAAAGTCATTGTGCAATGCCAGCCTTGCTGCATTTTTAGTCACAGACTGACCACGAGGAAATGTAGACTCTTTCTGGTTACATGTCTGAGTTGCCACAATTTGGAAAAGGTGCCATCCGCCTTAAGCTTCTCCCACTCTGGGCCATTGGCTGCGGTTTTGTGAATGGAGCCCACTGTGGGTCTATCAGTCCAGGTAACATGACCCAGTCTCTGGCTTGCCTCAAAGCGGACGTCTAGTTATACACCACAGCCAGCTTCTGGAAGAGCCTGCTCTAATTACCCAGTATTTTCCTCTTGTCTCCAGACGCGACTTCTCATAAATCCCTCTGCTGTGTCCCATTGGAACAGAGCCTGAGGATTGAAGCCAGGTTGCTCAGTGGATTCTGGGCATCCAGCAAACAAAGGATCATTTGAAATAGCCAGGGAGAAGCCCTGGTCTGGAGCAGGAGGACGTGCAGAGGCTACTGCATGGAGTGGCCACATGCCCAATGGAGGCTAAAGAAACACAAGAGAGTCCCAGGTGTGGCGCCCCAGTCGCGAAGCAGAGCTCTGGCTCCTGGGACACGTGGCACTGGTGGCTGGAGGATGAGATTCATGTTTTTCCATGGTTCCCACTGGAGCACGTTGGAAATGCCCCTCGCTGAGAATTTCCATCTGGTCATGGTACATCTGTCTGAGACTCCTCCCTTTATCCTCCAATTCAAGAACTCTTGGCCAAAAGAGACCAGTGATTGATTTTCTTAAGATCCCAAAAGTAATGTGTGCTTGTTTTGATAAATTTATAAAATCAAAAAGTGTATGAATTTAATGGCATCTCCCGCTTTTCCCCCCTGCGACCTTGTGCCCCAGAGGTAGCTGCAGCTAATGAGCTGCTGTGTGCTTTCCTAGCCTTTCTCCCACGAGCAGATTGCCTTCCATCTCAGAAAACAGGAAGATACCAAGTGCGGAGGCTACCGTTGTTAGATTTAGGAAGACAAGGAGGATTTGAGTGATTGGGAGCTGATTCAGTCCAGGTGAGCTGCAGGAGCCAAACCTGGTCCCTTGTTCTGAGCCAATGATTTTTCCAGTAACCCTGCTTCTGCCTCATGGGCTACATTTGCTCACATGTATTGTTTTGAATGCCGTTTTAATAGATCAGGCCCATGTTTGATTTATCTTCCTTTATAACAGATGGCGATATACTCATGAGCCTTGTCTGCTGCAAAGTCCTTGACAAGGGGCTCGACAGCTCCCTGGTTGCTTCCTGATGAAAGTTTCTGAAAACACTTAAGAGGTGTAATGAACTCGGTGGAGTGGGGAGGCAGGCCTATAGGATCTAAGCCCATGACCAGGCAATTTCCAGGAGACCTGAGGAGAAGGTCAGCTCTAGCTCTCCTGTTGGATGCCACCCAGGGTAGGCTTTAGACTGACTGTGAGCCTGGAACTTGTCCATTAAAGGTCTCTGTTGTAGAAACTCTGCGAGGACTGATCTGTACTATATTAATAAATATGGATGCCTGAGCAATGCTCAAGAGAAAATCCTCTCTCCCCCTTTTCCTCTCCTTCATTAACAACTGGCCTTTTGAGAAACACTTGTCAACCATCAATAGCATGTTTTCAATCAACAACTATTTATGGCATGCCTGCCATATGTCAGGCACACTTCTAGGCACTTGACATATACTGGTGAAGAAAATAAACATTTCTGAACTCATAAAGCTTACAACCAGCGGGAGAAGGAACACATGAATGACAGACAAAAGACATAAGTAGATTTTATAGTATCTTTGGGGGTGATGAATGTTATGGCAGGAAGAAAAGAGACACAATGACTGTGGGCAAGAGATGAGCAGCAGATGAGATGTTTAGCAGGGTCATTGAGGTCATCGTCGTGGTGTCCTCTCTTGAGTAGCACAGCACAATGTGAGAGATAACACATTAAATGAAGTTGCAATCATGCTAGTCATTTATCAGCTTCCTCCCTCTGCTGGGAGAGACTTAGAAACAGGATGTAGGGAAGGGCGGAGAAAAGATGGAAAGAGGAGACACTGGGGTTGCAGCTGACCTCGCTGGCATCTCCCAGTCCCCCCAGATCAGTCATATATATTTCCTGATGGAGAGCAAGAGAAAGGTCCTGCCACTGACACAGAATGATTCCTGATTGAGAGAGGAACACCTTAGTCAGTTTTTAGAAAATCAAGAAAAATCTGCCACTTGAAAACCAAGAAGAGAATGATTGACATCTTTTCAATCTATTCCATGGTCACTTTTTCTAGCTGCTGCTGATTTAGAAGCTAGATTCTTACAAGTCTCAAAAAGCAGAGACCTTGACCCAGAATCTTTCATAGAATTCTCTGTATCCTAAAGATAAGTGATTTCAGGGACCCATTATTCTATGTTAATTGTGCTCTCCACAGGAACCACAGTAATTCTCTCCATTCCCCTTTTCAGAGGCCCCTTTTAGTAGGAGGGCTGGAGGGTCCTCCCTGCCTGCTGTAATCACGTAAGCATTATGTTTGATCCATTTGGATGGTGCTAGCCCAGGGCCCACCTGAATCACGTCTGCTCAGCAGCTGTTATGTGACTGAGCGCTGTTGGACAAATGGATGATGGCAATCCATGCTCCATTTTTGTTAAGCAGATTTCAGAAAAAAAAAATTAACATACAATATGCTATGGTCTAAATGTTTATGTCCATCCCTCTCCCTGCCTGCCCAATTGGTTTGTTGAAATCCTCACCCAGTCCTTGCCTGCATGAAGCTAATCTAAAAAAAATATACTTTTATTGGTGCATTGTAACCACACATCATATTGATGTTTAGTGCGATAGAAACATA
>PVLC010043310.1:0-12605 GCA_004027655.1 Graphiurus murinus | reverse complement strand
TTTTTTTTTTTTTTTTTTTTTTTTTTTTTTTTTTTTTGCGGTACTGAGGATTGAACTCTGGGGCGTTCTACCTTCCAGCTATTCCCCCAGCCCTTTATTATTATTATTTTTTTTTTGCGGTACTGGGGATTGAACTCAGGGGCATTCTACCTCCGAGCTACACCCCCAGCCCTATTTTTTATTCTTTATTTTGAAACTGAGTCTCACTAAGTTGTGGAGTGCCTCACTAGGTAGCTGAGACTGGCCTCGAACCCGGCTCCTTCCGGTCTCAGCCTCCCAAATGCTGGGATTACAAGCATCCACCACCACTCCCGGCTATTCTTTATTTTTGAAACTCGGTCTCACTAAGTTTCGGAATGCCTCACTAGGTAGCTGAGGCTGGCTGCGAACCTGGATCCTCCGGTCTTAGCCTCCCAAATGCTGGGATTACAAGCGTGCGCCACCACACCCGGCTCCTAGCCCTATATTTTTGATTCTTTATTTTGAAACAGGGTCTCACTAAGTTGCGGAGTGCCTCACTAGGTAGCTGAGGCTGGCCTCGAACCCAGATCCTCTGGTCTCAGCCTCCCAAATGCTGGGATTACAAGCATGCACCACCACACCCAGCTTCAGGCATTTTTTTAATGTTCTTTCAGCACTTGCTATTTGATTGCTTCATAGGCATATTTTCTTTTTAAATTGTGGGGTTATCAATAGTTTTTTGTTTTTTCGTGTTTTTTTTTTGTTTGTTTTTTGTTTTTTGCGGTACTGGGAATTGAACTCAGGGGCATTCTACCTCCGAGCTACACCCCCAGCCCTACTTTTTATTCTTTATTTTGAAACTGGGTCTCACTAAGTTGCAGAGTGCCTCACTAGGTAGCTGAGGCTGGCTGCGAACCCGGATCCTCCAGTCTCAGCCTCCCAAATGCTGGGATTACCACGCCCGGCTTCATGGGGTTATCAATAGTAATGAAGCAAATGTATCTTCTCTTACATTTTGTTGACAGATAAAAATGAAACAAATATGTAGTATTTTATAGTAAGATAAGAGCCACAAAGAATATTTTATCAGGATGAGCGAAGGAAAAACATACATTGTTTTGTTTTTGGAAGGTTTAAAGGGAAAGCAATTTAAGGAGATTATTGTTTAATTTTTGCGTGTGTGGCACTGGGGATTGAACCCAGGGGCACTCTACTTCCTAGCTGCAACCCCAGCCCTATTTCCAGATGGCGGCAGATGAAGGCCCCGGTATTTTAGTTTTGAATCAGGATCTTGCTAGGTTGCTCAGTGAGTGGCTGAGGCTTGCCTGCAACGTGAGATCCTCCTCTCTCGGCTTCTCAAGTATTGGAATAACTGGTATATACCACTGTACCCAGCCTCCAAATTTCATATATAATACATAGGCAAATATAAAATCTAGACTTGAGAGTAGTCATAATTATAATGGAGATACCAAATTTAAAATTCAGTAGCTTAATTTCCATATTTAAATCATTATTTAGGCAGTCACTTAGGGAATTGATAAGAAAATGAGAAAAGAGGACCAGAATCAAACCTTGGGAAGGTTTGGTGAGCAGCGCCCTGCATAGGACCATGGGAAGGGTAATCTTGGACTCGTTAGGTTAACCAGGAGATCTAGAATGTGAAGGCCAGATACACCAAAGATTTTGTGCTGAGGGCTCAGATTTCTGTGTAGAAGTGGAATTTTTAGTTAGCATCTTCCTGTGCTGTGGAAATCACTCAAAGACAAGACTTGTATACAAGGTTTGTATACAAGACACTGTTTTCTCTGAAAGTAGAAGATAGCTGAGCTTCCAAACACAAGAGCCCTAGTAAGCAGGGAATTACCAAGCCCGGTACATGTGCCTAGAACTTAGGGTGAGAATGCCGATACCACTCACTTCAGAGGTATCCAGAAAACACATTTCAGAGATAACAGTGGGCACAGCTGGGTTTGCAGAAGCAAGTCCTTTAGTCCAACAGGTAGGTGAGCTGAAGGTTCTTGAACTTGTGGTTCTAAGAACTATAAAATAGATTAGATTAGGAATTTGGAGGAAGCTTGAGTATGTGAAGAAGATAGTTTACATTTGTAAGCCCCATGGGATCCCACTGAAGGTCCTCACAGTGAAAACTGCACACAGGGAGAGAACAGTCCTTTCCCTAAACTATGTTCCTTTTTAGATGTGAGGCAAGTCAACCACGCCTGCATCCTGTAAGTAGCTAATCCAGGAAAACATTACAAGTCTGAAAGAGAAGGTAGTTGGGTGAGATTATACCCTTAGCTTTTTTAAGAAAGAACTAGAGGAAAAGAACAGGCAAAACAAGATAGCAGATGGAAACCACTGCTCAAACCTATAGGTAGGCATAAAGTGAATATTCTATCTGTTTTCCTGTGTTTGAAAAGTATGAAGTAGCATGAATTGACACTAAAATTGAGAGGGGTGGTTACTGGAGATTCAATCCAGGGCATTCTACCTTTGAGTTATACCCCCATTCCTATCTATTTATTTATTTCAGTACTAGGATTGAACTCAGGGGCATTCTACCTCTGAGCTACACCCCCAGCCCTACTTTTTTTTTTCTTTATTTTGGAACAGGCTAAGTTGCAATAGCTGAGGCTGGCCATGAACCTGTGATCCTCTTGTCTCAGCCTCCCAAGTACTGGAATTACAAGTGTGTGCTTTCATGCCCGGCGTATTTTTTATTTTAAAGCAGGGTTTCACTAAGTTGCTGAGGCTGGCCTTTGGATCTGTAAACCTCCTGGCTCAGCCTCTCAAATACTGGGATTACAAGCATGCACCACTGCTTGGCTGACACTAAAATATATTAATGTAATTTCTTATATTCATTAGGGATAGAAATCCACATATCATAATCCAATGTAATTATTTTGAAATCTTATGTCATTAGAGTAAGAAGGCATTTTTTTTTTTACCTTTTTCTTTGACTTCCAGAAGAAATACTTACATGTAAGCCTGGCGTGGTGGTGCATGCTTGTAATCCCAGTACTTCAGAGGCTGAAACAGGAGGAACCAGGTTGTGTCCGGCTTCAGCTACCTAGTGAGGCCCTCTACATCTTAGTGAGACCCTATTTCCAAATAAAGAATAAAAGCCAGGCGTGGTGGCACATGCTTGTAATCCCAGCATTCGGGAGGCTGAGGCCGGAGGATCCGGGTTCGCGGCCAGCCTCAGCTACCTAGTGAGGCACTCCGCAACTTAGTGAGACCCGGTTTCAAAATAAAGAATAAAAAATAGGGCTGAGGGTATAGCTCGGAGGTAGAATGCCCCTGAGTTCAATCCCTAGTACCGCAAAATAAATAAAGAAATAAATAATAAAAAATAGGGCTGGGGGTGTAGCTCAGAGGTAGAATGGCCCTGAGTTCAATCCCCAGTATCGCAAAAAAAAAAAAATTAAATGTGTCTCATCATATTGTTATTTTTTATATCATTTTAGGTGTCCAGAAATTGAATGGCCTGATTGAGAGCAGTCAGGAAAATCGAGAGAGACATGTCTGGCAAGCTATGATCACCAACAGCCACCTATCAACTGAGGAGAGGTTTGAACTAGGAAAAATATTTAATGTCAATACAAACCATATTTCAAATATGAGTGTAAAGAATGGGAACCATTCAGGATTAAAACCTGCGGAGGTTAATGGATGGCAGAACGTGCTTCTCCCTAGTGAGCCTGATGATTTTCATAGACCTGAGAAAGCCCGCAGACACCCTGAACATCTTAGTCTGCATAACAAAGTTCAGAGTGGACAAAGACATTTCCAACACTGTGAACAAGGGAAAGCCCTCAACACAAAGGGAGTGCTGATGACACACAAGAGGCTGCATATGGTGGAGACGTCCAGTAAACTTAGTGAATCTGGGAAATCCTTTGATAAGTTATCAAAGGATCAAGAGATGACTCAAGTAAGGGAGAAAACTTCTGAATATAACGTATGTGGGAAAGCATTCTATAAAAAGTCTAAACTCACAAAACACAAGAAAATACACAAAGGACAGAAATATTATAAATGTACTGACTGTGAGAAGCATTTCATTAAGAAATCATACCTTACAAAGCATCAGAGAACGCACGCAGAGAAAAAACTCTATAGATGTAGCGAATGTGAGGAGTTCTTCTACCAGAAGACACAGCTCAGTATGCACCAGAGAATCCATAGAGGAGCAAAACCTCTTGAAGGTTTTGAGTGTGGAAAAGACTTTACCCAGAAGCAGAACCTCAGCAGGCATCTAAGAACTCCCGCAGTTGAAAAACCATATGGATGTAACATATGTGGAAAAGCCTTTTCCCGGAAGGCACATCTTAGCAGGCATCAGGGGACCCACACAGGTGAGAAACCTTTTGAATGTAAAGAATGTAGGAAGCGTTTCTACCATAAATCGTCCCTCACTATACATCAGAGAACTCACACAGGTGAGAAGCCTTATGAATGTAAGAAGTGTAATAAAAGTTTCTATTGTAAGTCAGTCCTCACTGTGCACCAGCGGTCTCACACGGGTGAGAAGCCATATGCCTGTGAAGAATGCAGGAAAACGTTCTATTCTAAGCCACATCTCATTGTACATCAGAGAATTCACACAGGTGTCAGGCCATATGCTTGTGAGGAGTGTAGGAAAACCTTCAATCATAAGCCAAACCTCATTGTGCACCAGAGAACTCATACAGGCGACAAGCCCTATGAGTGTGATGTATGTGGGAAGACCTTCTACCGCAAGTCACACCTAAGCATACACCAGGGGACTCACACAGGTGAGAAGCCATACGAATGTCAACACTGTAGGAAAACGTTCCTCCATAAGTCATCCCTCACAGTGCACCAGAAGACTCACTCGGGTGACAAACCATACGCATGTGAAGAGTGCAGGAAGACGTTCCTCCACAAGTCATCCCTCACGGTACATAAGAGGTCTCACACAGGCTATAAGCCATTTGTATGTGAAGAATGCAGGAAGGCGTTCTACTGTAAGTCACATCTCACTGTGCATCAGAGAACTCACACGGGGGAGAAACCCTATAAATGTCCAGAATGCGAAAAAGCCTTTCACCGGAAGTCATCCCTTAGCAGGCATCAGGTAACTCACCGGAATGAGAAACAATTTGAATGTAAAGAATGTAGGAAAACTTACTACCGTAAGTCATCCTTCACTATACATCAGAGAACTCACATGGAGAAATCCAGTGAATACAATGAGCGTGGGAAACTCTTTTACCAGAAGCCAACTTCACAAGGCAGTGGAGAGTTCACACAAGGAACACATCCTAAAGCTGTAGTAAATGTGGGGAAAGTTTTTGTGAAGAGGCCCACATCGGCAGGCATTAAGGAACTTGCACAGAGAAGCTCTGTATAGCAAAGACTGGCTGTGTTCTCCAGACTTAACCCTGCTCTGGGATGCACAGCCTTCATTGGCAGCCTCGTGTGGGGCCATGTAACTGAGCTCCATAGGAGAACATGGGTGCAGATGATGGTCATCACTTCCAGCCTAGCCCACCTAAAACCTGCCACAAAAGTCCCCCAGTTCTCGTGCTCTGCATCTGAAGCGAGCATGATGCACAGGGTAGCCTTCAGACCCATAGGTAAAAGGTCACTGATTTAAGACAAACATAAGTGATTGGAGACAGCAGTTTTTCTTCCATGTATCCCAAAGTAGTCCATTTTTAGTTTACATGACAGAGATTCTGTTGAACTACTGTATGTAATCTGTTTACACTGTAGTTAATTCACTTCATAAATTTTCTGAGAGAAGTTTATATTACAAAATTTACACACAAGAGAAACGTGCTATCATCTTTTATTCTGAAGTTAGTTTATGGAAAATAGAAATAATCATATGAGCCAGACATAGTAGTACACGCCTGTGATCTCAGTACTTGGGAGGCTGAGACAGGAGGATTGCAGGTAGGAAGCTAGCTTCAGCTACTTTGCAAGACTTTATTTCCAAATAAAAAAAATAAAATAGGTCTGGAGGTGAATCTTGGAGGTTGAATGTTCCTGGATTCAATCCCTAGCACCATACACACAAAACAAGCAGTCATATGGAATAATTATAAGAAGTTGAGAATGCTTCATCAGGCAGGGATATTTCATTAAACACTCTGAATAAAGTAAATGTTCATAAATTTTTTAAATGTGGAAAGAAGCTTCCAAATTTAGGGATCAGAAATTTGTAATGAAAGAAAACTGCCAATTCATATAATTTGGATGTTGATTTTCAAATGAAAGTGTTAAAAGTATTGGAAATTATTTCAAAGATTTAAAAATATATCAATAAATAAATGAGTGACGATATTGTTTGTCAGATTACATTGGGCTGTGTCTTGGAAATAGTCGTGGTTATCATACTGGAGGGTGGTAGTGGCTACTGACATCTAGTGAATGGAGGCCATGCATGGTTTCCATGAACCTCCAATGTACAGAATGTCCCATCATATATGTATAGTTCATGTATGTGAATATTTTGTATTAACAAATTTTCCTTGATGGAACCTAGCATAACTGCAGTGTATATGTGTGTTAGGGTCGGGGAGTACTGGGGGATTGAACCCAGGGACATTCTACCTCTGAGGTATACCCCAGCCCTTATGTTGATACAGGGTGTTGCTAAGTGACTGAGGCTGGCCTTGAACCTGTGTTCCTCCTATCTCAGTCTCCCAAGTACTGGGATTACAGGCGTACAACTCCATTTCTAGTTTAAATGTTTGGTAGAACTCTGCATGAAGCAGTGTCTGATCTAGGGCTCTTATTTCATAGATGACGTTTTATTCCTTGTTCAATCTCGTTTCTTGTTATAGGTCCACTCATGGTTCAATCTTGGTGAAGTATATGTGTCCAGGAATTGGTTGTCATATAGTTCCTAATGATCGATCCTGAAGAATGTCTCTGTGCTGTTGAGAAGAATGTGTATTCTGCAGCTGTTGGGCTGAATGTTCTGTAGATTTGTTAGGTCCTTTTGGTCTAGGGTGCAATTTAACTGTTTATTAGTTTTCTGTTGTGATTATCTGTCCATTGCTGAAGTGGGGTGTTAGGGTCTCCTAATATTATTGCATTGGAGTCTCTGTCTTCATGTATACTAATATTTACTTTACATATTTGGGTATCAGATATTGAGTACATATAAGAATCGATACCTTCTCTTAGTCACTTATATAATGATCGCTTTTTGGTACTGAGGATTGAACCCAGGACACTCTACCTCCAAGCTACATCTCTATCCCCACCCCACCCCCCAATTTTTTATTTTGAAACGGTCTCACTAAGTTGCTGAGGATACCCACAAACCCACTATCCTCCTGTCTCACTCTCCGAATTACTGGGATTATAGTTGTGCACCACCATGCCTGACTTTTTTCCTGCTTCTGATTTAAGGTCTATTTTGGATTCCATTTGTATGGAATATATTATCCCATTCCTTCATTTCAGTCTGTATATTCTGAGAGGCAGGGTGAGTTTCTTGTAAGCAATGTATAGTTAGATCTTGCTTTTCATACATCCAGTCACACTCTGTCATTTAAGTCAGTTATACGTAAAATCTTTGTACAGTGATTTTGTAACTTGTTTTCTAGTAGTTCTTTTTTTCTCACTCATAGTCTTTCATGAAATGATTTACTCTAGTGTGTTTTGATTCCTTGTTTACTCTGTGTGTGTGTGTGTGTGTGTGTGTGTGTGTGTGTGTGTGTGTGTTAATGCGGATTGAACCCAGGGCATTCTACTTCCAACCTAAACCCCCAGTCCTATTTTTTATTCTTTACTTTGAAATAGGGTCTCACTAAGTTCTGGAGTGCCTCACTAAGTAGCTGAGGCTGGCTGTGAATCCGGATCCTCCGGTCTCAGCCTCCCAAGTACTGGGATTACAAGCGTGCACCACCACACCTGGCTCCTTGTTTACTATTTTTGGTTTGTGTATAACCGTTTTTTTTTCCTTTGCGGTTACCATCATACTTACAAGAAACCTCTTTGAATTATTATTATTATTATTATTATTATTATTATTATTATTTGCGGTATTGGGGATTGAACTCAGGGGCATTCTACCTCCGAGCTATATCCCCAGCCCTATTTTTAATTCTTTATTTTGAAACAGGGTCTCACTAAGTTGCGGAGTGCCTCACTAGGTAGCTGAGGCTGGCCTCGAACCCGGATCCTCCGGTCTCAGCCTCCCAAATGCTGGGATTACAAGTGTGCACCACCACACCCGACTGAATTATTATTATTATTGTCATCATCGTTGTCGTTATTATTATTATTATTATTATTATTATTATTATTATTATTATTATTACTATTTGGTACTGAGGATTGGACCCAGAGGCATTCTTCTACCTTCAAGCTACACCTCCGGCCTGATTTTACTTCTTATTTGGAAACAGGGTCTCAGGCCTTACTAGATTACTGAGAGTTTCACTATTTGCTGAGGCTATCCTCGAACCTGTGATCCTCCTATTTCAGCCTCCCACGTACTGGGGTTACAAGAGTGCACTACCACCATGCCTGGCTCCTTGTTTACTATTTTTGGTTTGTGTATAACAGTTTTTTCGCTTTGTGGTTACTACGAGACTTACAAGAAACATCTTTGAATTTGTGTGTGTGTGTGTGATACTAGGGATTGAACCCAGGGGCATTCTACTTCCGAGCTACACCCCTAGACCTATTTTTTATTATTTATTTTGAAACTGGGTCTCACTAAGTTGCGGAGTGCCTCACTAGGTAGCTGAGGCTGGCCAAGAATCCAGATCCTCCAGTCTCTGCCTCCCAAATGCTGGGATTACAAGTGTGTGCCACCATACCCGGCCCACATCTTTGAATTATAATAAGCTATTTTGAAATTATAACAACTTACATAACAATACAGATAAGATTTTTTAGAGGCTCGTGTGTGTGTGTGTGTGTGTGTGTGTGTGTGTGTGTGTGTGTGTTCTCCTGAGTTTTGAATTTAGGATCATTATAACTGAGCTACACTCTGAGGCTAGCCTTGAACCTTTAATCCTCCTGTCTCAGCCCACCAAGTACTGGGATTACAGGCATACACCATTGCACCCGGCTCCTCATATTTTTCTTAATGATATGTCTTTATTTTAATTTGAGGAAGTCTTTGTAGGACAGATCTAGAGGAGATGTATTCTATCACCTGAGAACCCTGTGATAGTCCCTCTGGTCACCAAGACGGCTGCTAAGTGGTTGTATGGGCAGGTGGTAGACAATGCTGAGGGCCTGGACATAGGTGTCACTCATATCCCAAACTCAATGGAGGGCACCAGAGCAAGATCTCGTTACACCATGCAAAACAGCAGCCGAGTTAAAATTGACGAAGTGAGGTGAATTAAAATTGTGAATTCCTACCAGATGAGGTAGTGCACACTTGTAATCCCAGTACTTGGGAGGCTGAGACAGGAGGATTGCAGGTTTGTGGCTACCCTCAGCTACTTAGGTTCTCTGCAATTTAGTGAGAAGACCCTGTTTCAAAATAAAAAATAGGGCTGGGATCCAGACGTGGTGGTGCATGCTTGTAATTCCAGCATTTGGGAGGCTGAGACCAGAGGATCCAGGTTCATGGCCAGCCTCAGCTACCTATTGAAGCCCTCTGCAACTTAGTGAGACCCTGTTTCAAAATAAAGAATAAAAAATAGGGCTGGGGTATAGCTCGGAGGTAGAATGTCCCTGAGTTCAATCCCCAGTACCGCAAAAAAAAAAAAAAAAAAAAAAAATAAGGCTGGGGGTGTATGCCCCTGGGTTCAATTCCCAGTACTGTTAAAAAAAAAATTATATATATATGTATGTATGTATGTATGTATATGACTTCCTGGGAATTTATATTTAACAGTTTCAGACCAGAGCTGAAAGTGGGGAACTACACCCTGAAGAGCAAAACTGGAACAAGTGTGGAATTCTGAGTTTATAACCAGAAAAGGCCAGGTGTGGTGATGCATACTTGTAATCCTAGTACTTGGGCGGCTGAGACAGGAGGATCACAGGTCTGAGGACAGCTTCAGCAACCTAGTGAGACCCTGTTTACAAGTAAATAAAATCAGTCTGGGGGTGTAGCTTGGAGGTAGAATGCCTTTGGGTTCATTTTCCAGTAAACATACACACACACACACAAACACATCCAGATAAGTCACTGGTACCTTTCTCTTGGGTACTAGTGCCACAATCAGTTACGTCTCAGAGCCAAATCACAGGTGTGACTACACAAAAAGGGTATTAAAATCAGAAAAAAGACCCCCCACTCATACTACCATTGAGATTAAGGTGTATTTCTTTTTTTTTTGCGGAACTAGGGATTGAACTCGGGCTTTCTACCTCTGAGCTACACCCCCAGCCCTATTTTTTATTCCTTATTTTGAAACCGAGTCTCACTAAGTTGCAGAGTGCCTCACTAGGTAGCTGAGGCTGCCTGCGAACCTGGATCCTCCAATCTCAGCCTCCCGAATGCTGGGATTACAAGCGTGCGCCACCACGCCCGGCTTCTAAGGTGTATTTCTAAAGATAGAACTTCATGCATTCTTATCAGAAAGCAAAAATTCCAAAGTCATCAGGGAAATCAATAATGCAAAGCTGATACAGCCATGATTACAGGTGTCATATTACTTTTATTAGAGTAAAAGTGCCATAGAGCCACGTCAGAAGGTGGCTCTTCCAGAATTCACATTGGGTCCCACACAGGAGGGGCTGGTCAGCTGGAAGAGGAAATCGCTGGTCTGGATGCACTGGCTGCAGTCAAGTTCTTTCTCTACAGGCTCACACTGTGGGGTAGCTGGCCATTGAAGCGATTCCGCAGAGGTTGTTCTGGTCTTTAGCCATCTTTATGTAGTCATCCATGCCCCATCCTTTACCCCAGCTGCAGGAAGAGTAAGTTTTCCATTGCACACAAGGAATAAAGACCTCATTAAAGCACTGTGTCAGAGGCCACAGGCTTAACAGACACTCAAGAGAGGCGATGCTCTTGTTCATTCCGTATAAGTCATTGAGTCTAAATCTGCATATAACTTCTACCCTGAGTCCAATGACCTTACACAGGATTGAAAAGCAGAGACAAAAAGAACAGGATATGTCTTTCCAACCAGACACATTTCAAAAGTTTGAAAATATCTCAGAATTTAGAAATGCAATGTTGCAAGAAACATTTCACTCCTGGGAAGCTTGTAATACTATCTTTTGTGTATGTGTGTGGCACCAGGGATTGAACATAGGGGTGTTCTATCACTGAGTCACACCCTGGTCCTTTTTAATTTGAAATAGGTCTTGCTAAGTTACCACACACTAGCATCAATTTCCTGATCCTCCACTCTCAGCCTCTCAAATACTGAGATTACAGGCATATGCCACCTTGCCCAGGTTATGCTCTCGTTCATTCTTTATAAATTGTCCAATCCAAATGTGCACAGAACTCTACCCAGAACCCAATGACCTTATACAGGATTGAAAAGCAGAGAGAAAAAGAATAGGATGTGTCTTTCCAGTAAGATGTTTTAGAAGTTTGAAAATTTCCGAGGATTTAGAAATGTAATGATACAGATACTGTATTTTAGTACTCCCAGGGAGTTTGTTTTATTTATTTTTTTGGCGGAACTGGGGATTGAACCCAGGGGCATTCTACCTCTGAGCTACACCCCCAGCCCTGTTTTTTATTCTTTATTTTGAAACAGGGTCTCACTAAGTTGCGGAGTGCCTCACTAGGTAGCTGAGGCTAGCCGCGAACCCAGATCCTCCGGTCTCAGCCTCCCAAATGCTGGGATTACAAGCATGCGCCACCAAGCCCGGCTCCCAGGGAGTTTGTAACAGTATCTTATTGTGTGTTTGGTATAGAGGATTGAACCTAGGGACATTCTACTTCCTAGCCCTTTATTTTAAATGTTGAAACACTGTCTCACTACATTACTTCACAAAGGGATAGTACCTATCCTGTCTAGCCTCTTAAGTGCTGGGATTGCAAGAAAATAACATTAGAAAAAATAAATTAGTAATTTCCTGCTCAACCTAAGTGAGATAAAAATTTCAGGAACAATTATCCAAATACTGACTAAACAAGAATTCTCTTTTGAATTTCAAAGAAATATATTACGGGCAGTTTGTACCTGTTTTTTTTTTTTTATTGTAATAATTCGTGCATTGTAAGCATACATCTTTGTTAGGTACAAATTGGTAACGACATGTGCACACATTTCTCATTTGACCTCTTCCCCAATCCCCCCACTCCCTCTCCCCCTCCCTCCCTCTCAAGTTCAGTTCAGTGAGTGACCTTGATATAATTGTGTAAGTACATCATGTGTCTTACGGTATGTGTGTCCCCCCCCCCATCCATCCCCTTCAGTTAAATCAACTTCTTTGCTTATCGAGGGTCTCTCCTTTTTCATCTGGAGACCCTCTTATGCCCCATCTTCTCCCTAGTGTCCGCATATTAGGGAAAACATATGCTTCTTTACTCTTTGTGACTGGCTAATCTCACTTAACATAATGTTTTCCAGTTGCATCCATTTCCCTGCAAATAATATGATTTTGTTCTTCTTTATGGCTGAGTAAAATTCCATTGTGAGTTTGTACCTGTTCTTGACCAGCCAGTACTTATTGTCATCTGGAGTCGTCCCTTCAAAGCCATAGCCAACTACCAGGACAGC
>PVLC010043309.1:0-12599 GCA_004027655.1 Graphiurus murinus | reverse complement strand
AAATCATGTTCTTTGCAGGGAAATGGATGCAACTGGAAAACATTATGTTAAGTGAGATTAGTCAGTCACAAAGAGTTAAGAAGCATATGTTCTCCCTAATATGTGGATGCTAGGGAGAAGACAGGGCATAGGAGGGTCTCCAGATGAAAAGGAGTGATCCTCGATAAGCAACGAAGTTGATTTAATTGTAGTGGACGCAGGGGGCAGAGGGACGCCCTAAAGCACATGATGTACTTACACAATCATATCAAGGTCACTCACTGAAGTGATCCTGAGGGGGAGGGAGGGGGAGGGGATTGGGGTGGGAATTGGGGAAGGGGTCAAATGAGAATTGTGTGCAAATATGTTGTTAACAACTCGTACTTAACAAAGATGTATGCTATATTGCACAAATTACTACAATAAAAAATTAAAAAAAAAAGAAAAAGAAAACTCTGAAAAATAATGAACTGAGCATAAATGAGCTCAGAGAAAACCTGAAGAATCTTGAGAGGATAGAAAAAGAACATGAAAGAAAAAAATTTTGAAGAAATAATCCACAAAAATTTCCCCAAATTTGATGAAAGGTAAAAATATTCAAGAAGTTTAACAAAACTAAACCATAAAACACACATATACACCAAAAAATTATGATGAGGCCCATTATCATAAAAATTCTTTAAAAACCAGTTTAAAAAGAAAAATCTTAAGAAAATGAGTCACAGAGTGAATAAAAACTATTTTTGTGGTACTGGCAATTGCTAAGTTCTTGCGCATTCTAGGAAAATGTTGTACTACAGACACACCACCAGCTTTTAAAAATAAATTAAAAAATATCCCGAGACAACAGAAAATGTAAACACAGTATACAAAAGCTTATGGAATGCACCAAAAATAGTACTGAGTGGGAAATTTATAGTGATAAATTCCAAAATCAAAAAATAAGAAAGATAATCCAGGATGGTGGTAAACACCTATAATCCTAGTACTTGGGAGGCTAAGACAGGAGGACCATAGGTTCAAGACAGCCTCAGTAAGTAGTGAGACTCTCATTAACCTAGAGAGACCTTGTTTCAACATAAAAAATAAAAGGGGGCTGAGGATATAACTCAAATGTAGAATGCCCCTTGATTCAATCCCAAGCACAACACACAAAAAAATGATAGATTACAAATAAACTTTTTAATGTTAAGCTTCCTTAACAAAGACGAGAATAGCAATAAATGAAGGTAGAAACCAGAAAAATGGTAAAAAATGAATCAACAAAATTAAGAGTCACCTTTTGAAAAGATAAAGAAAAATGGCAAACCAATAGCTAGAGTAACTAGGAAAACAAAGATTATTTAAATAAATTATATCTGAAAGAGAAGACATTATAACTGATACCAACAAAACAAAGGATTGTAAGAAAGCACTATGAACAATTAGCTAGCAAATTGGATAACCTAGAAGAAATTGTTATTTATTTTTTAACAATCTTGTTTTGTTTGTTTGGTACTGGGGGTTGAATTCATGGACATTCTACCTCTGCGTTACCCTCATAGTCCTTTTTCTAATTTTTATTTTAAAGCATGGTCTTGGTAGGCATGGTGGCGCACATCTGTAATCCCAGTATTTGGGAGGCTGAGACAGGAGGATCACAGGTTCATGTCCAGCCTCAGCTAGTAGTGAGACTCTCATCAACTTAGAGACCCTGTTTCCAAATAAGAAATTAAAAAAAAATCAAAATTGATAAAAGACTTAAATATAAGACCTGAATTTATCAAACTACTATACAAAAACAGAGGGAAAGCTCTATGACATTGGTCTGAGAAATGATATTCTGGGCTTCAAAAGCACAGGTAACCAAAGCAGAAAGAGACAAATAAGATTATATGAAAAAGAAAAGGTTCTGCACAGCAAAAGTGAGTTCAAAGATGAGGGGGAGGGAGTGAGGTGGAAGCAGGGCTTAGTTGCTAAGGAGGAGTCCCTGGGGCCATGGCCTTGGAGATTATATGAAGCTTTCCCATCCCCTTGCACTCTCTCTGCTCCTGTCTTCCATGGTGTAAGGAGCAAAGCCCATGTGCTCACCTTCTCTCTGCTTCTTGCCACCATGCCCTTAGAGCCATAGACCCTGACCTCACATGGACTGAATTCGTAATCTCCAAGAAACTGGGAGCAAATAATTCTTTCTCTAAATTGTGTGGTCTGCTGATTTAGATTATAACTGTGAGAATGTTGACTAAGAAAAGAACAGAATGGTGATTACAATGATGGAAGAAGGAAGGAGGAGGGAAAAGAGGTTGTTCAATGGGAACTAAGTTACAGTTAAAGAGGAGAAAGATGTTCTGGTGTGCTATTACACAGTAGTGTGACTATAGGTGGCGAAAATGTACATATCATAAAGCTAGAAAAAGGATTTGTAAAGCTTTCACCATAAAGGCATGAGAAATTTTTGAGAAGATATGTATGTTTATCCTGATTTAATTATTATGCAGCATATACATATATTGAAACATTACATGGAACCCCACTAAGATGTACAATTTTATGTTTTAAGTATCAATTAAAATTAATTTAAATAATTAAAATAAGTAAGAAATGAGCCAGTTATGGTGATAAACGTCTGTAATCCCAATACTTGGGAGGTTGAGACAAGAGAATTGCAGGTTCACGGTCAGTACGAGGTAACTTACTAAGAAACTTTTAAAATAAAAAATAGAGCCAGGCGTGGTGGCACATGCCTGGAATCCCAATAACTGGGAGACTGAGGCAGGAGGATCATAGATTTTAGGCTAGCCTAAGCAACTTAGTGAGATCCTATTTCAAAGTAAAAAGCTTGGAAGCAAAGTAAAAAGCTTCAATCCGTAGTACCACAAATAAATAAATGATATAAAGGGCTGAAGGTGTAGATTAGAGGTAGAATGCCTCTGGCTTCAACCCCCATTACCACCATAAGTAAATAAATAAATAAATAAATAAATAAATAAATATTAAGTGGCATGGGAGAAATTTGGAGGGAAGAAAAATGTATACATTGTATTGATTATAGTGATGATTTCATGGCTGTATATAATATATATCATGCTGTATCATATTTTGCACTTGAAATATGTACAATTTATTCTACTTCAATTGTTTACTTAAATAAAGCTGTTAAAAGAAAAAAGTATAGTCATGGTTAAAATGCTAAATATTGGTTTTAGCAAAAAAAATTTATTTGTGGTACTGGGGATTGAATTCAGGGGCATTCTTCCTTCGAGCTATACCCCCAGCCCTATTTTTTATTCTTTATTTTGAAACACGGTCTCACTAAGTTGCAGAGTGCCTCACTAGGCAGGTGAGGCTGGTCACAAACCCAAATGCTGGGATTTCAAGCGTGTGCCACCATGCCTGGCTATAGTAAAATATTTATGCTAAGGGAAAGATTACACTAAATGTTTCCATTAAGCTAAATGTAGCCATTATTCACATCACTTTCTCTCCATCCAAAATAATTTCTCTGCCTTAAGTTTTACTATTAGCTAAAGTTCAAATGTTACTTCAGTGATTGTCTGATGAATATGTTGACCACACATTTGTACAGTTAGGAAAACATTAGAATTATCTAAAATATGTGTTTAATAAACAAAAATACTGATTCCTGAATGAGACATTTTTGGGACAACAACTTCTACTTTTTAAATTTTTTTTTAAGTTTGAAGGTTTATTTTTTTACAATTTTATTTTTAATTGCCACATTGTAATCATACATATTTGTTAGGTACAAACTGATAAATGTGTGATACTTGCACACATTTCTCATTTAACCCTACCCCAATCCCCAATTCCCACCCCATGCCCTCGCCCTCTCTCCTTCTCAAGTACAGATTAGTGACTGACTTTGATATGTTTGTGAAAGTACATCATGTGCATTAGGGTGTTCCCCCCTTTCAGTTAAGTCAACTTCTTTGCTTATCTAGGGTCTCTCCTTTTTCATCTGGAGTCCCTCTTATGCCCCATCTTCTCCCTATTAGGGAGAACATATGCTTCTTTACTCTTTGTGACTGGCTAATCTCACTTAAGATAATGTGACACATTAGGGAGAACATATGCTTCTTTACTCTTTGTGACTGGCTAATCTCACTTAAGATAATGTCTTCCAGTTCTATCCATTTCCCTGCAAATAACATGATTTTGTTCTTATTTATGGCTGAGCAAAATTCCATTATGTACATATCCCATAGTTTTATAATCCATTCATCTGTCGATGGACATCTTGGCTGGTTCCATAGTTTGGCAATTGTAAATTGTGTATCTATAAATGTAGATACATGTGCATTGTTCTGATAGTATGGTTTCCATTCTTTTGGGTAGATACCTAGAAATTGTATTGCTGGATCATATGGTAGGTTCATTCCCATTCATCTGAGGGTCCTCCACACTGTTTTCCAAAGTGGTTTCACTAATTTGCAATCCCACCAACAATGTATTAGGGTTCCCACTTCTCCACACCCTCGCCAGCATTTGTTGTTGTTTGTGTTTTTTTTTATGATTGCCATTCTGATTGGGGTTAGGTAAAATCTCAGGGTAGTTTTGATTTGCATCTTCCTGATTGTCAATGATGTGGAACATTTCCTCATACATTTATTGGCCATTTGTATTTCTTCTTTTGTGAAGTGTCTATTTTGTTCCTTTGCCCATTTTTTGATTGGGCTATTTGCTTTCTTAGCTGTGATTTTCTTGAGTTCTCTGTATATCCTAGATATTAGACCTCTATCAGAAGAGTAACTGGCAAAAATTTTGTCCCACTCTGTCGGCTCTCTGTTGAGGTTCTTGATAGTTTCCTTTGCTGCACAGAAGCTCTTCAGTTTAATGAAATCCCATGTATTGATCTTCCTTTGAGCTGCTTGTGCTTTTTTTTTTTTTTTTTTTGCAGAACTGGGGATTGAACTCAGGGGCATTCTACCTCCGAGCTACACCCCCAGCCCTATTTTTTATTCTTTATTTTGAAACCGAGTCTCACTAAGTCGTGGAGTGCCTCACTAGGTAGCTGAGGCTGGCCGCGAACCGGGATCCTTCGGTCTCAGCCTCCCGAATGCTGGGATTACAAGCGTGCACCACCACGCCCGGCTGCTTGTGCTTTTGAGGTCTTGTTGAGAAAGTTTTTACCTGTGCCTATGTGTTGAAGTGCTGCGCCTATGCCCTTTTCAAGTAGCTTCAAGGTCTCTGGCCTGACTTCCAGGTCTTTGATCCACCTTGAGTTGACTCTTGTGCAGGGTGAGAAAGTGGGGTTTATTTCCATTTTCCTGCATTTGGTTAACCAGTTTTGCCAATACCATTTGTTAAAGAGTCTATCTTTTTTCCAGTGTATGTTTTTGGCTCCTGTTTCAAAGATCAGTTGACTGTAAGCACGTGGGTTTGTTTCTGCATCTTCTATGGGACAAGAACTTTTAAATCATACACTTTATTCTGCAATGTGCCTAATATAGCCTTCCTAGTATAGCCAGGAATATCCAGTAGAGGTAGGTAGAACCTAGAGAAAATCATAATGAACTTTCTAAGGTTAGTATCAAAGTGAAATCAGATGAAAAATATGTATTGAAGGCAATTTTAAATGGGGAAAACAAGTTACAAAAACACAGTGCATTCTCCAAGAATGTTGGTGCAGAAGAAAGAACAAGCTCTCCCCAATTTAGCATTAGGAAAACATTATTAATAAACAGAAAATCTGATATGTATGGTTACATATTATCTTACATAATTCTTATAACAAACTTTTGAGTTCAATCCTATTATTATTTCCACTGTATACAAGAGGAAACTGAGGCTTACAGAGGTTAATCACTTGATTGTAATTACTCCATTTGTTGCTGGCAGAGACAATGAGGTGGATACTTTTAAGGTGACCTGTAATGTATTACAACATTTTATAATCCCTTGCATCAAATGTAGATTGAATCTGTGATTTGTTTCAATCAGTAGAATATGGCAAATGTGAAGACATTTTACAGATGGAACTAATGTCCCAAATGAGTTGATTTTGAGTTAATCAAAGGTAGATTATCTTGGGTAGACCTGAGTTAATCATGTAAAAACCCTTGAAAGAAGAACTGGAGCCTTCCCTGAAGCTGGAGACTCTCCTAATGGCCTTAAAGAAGAAAGCCAACATGAGTACTAAAGCCACAAGGAAATTATTCTGCCAGTGACCTGAAGAACCTTGGAAGTGGTTTTATCCATCTTCAAATGACTGCTGATAATGAAGCCTGGCCACCACCTTGATTGCAGTCTTGTGAGACCTTGCACATAGGATTTAGCTAAACCGTGCTTGGATTTCTGATCTATGGGAACTGTGAGATAATAAATGTTTTTTGAAGCTGTTAGTACTTTATTATGCAAAAATAGAAAGCGAACCCAGCCAATATTGGATATATGAGTGGCATATGAGCATTAAGTTTTGTTTTGTTTTGTTTTACAAACACTAATGAGCAGACTTGCGTTCATTCCCAACCAACTGCCTGTCTTGATTGATTGATTGTCACAGTACGGTAGTCCAAAAACAGTGGACACAGAGTTTAGTGGCCAGATTCTATGTACTCTCAAGAGAGCATTGGACAAAGCCACTAAAGATGATCATAGTCAGGCATAATATCCTTACACTACAAACTACAGCATCCAATACCCTGCTACTGGCTTTAAGAGTAAGAGAGAAAAACAGTTCAGCATTCACTAACAATGATAAACCTCACAACAGAGATTCCAAGAAAAACATTGGGTAGATGGAAAAGTTATTACTGAAATTAAATAATATTTAAAAACTGACTTAGAAGCACTGATAAGCCCATGGAGTTTAATACTTTTTCCTCAAGGAGCACAAGATCTTCATTGTTCTTCAGTGTAGTGGTCGATTTTCACACATTAGCTTATGAATATTCCAAGTTTAATCGGCACATAGTGATCAAAGAAAGGAAAGGCTCAATCAGCATTCATTTGGTGAATTACTTCATTTCTTTTTCAGGACAAATACATTTCTATGTTACATTTTTTGTCTCTAAGTCTTAACGTATAATCAGAAGCAGACTGGAACTGGACAGAGGCCTACTGGCGTGGAGTGGTAAGGTCTTTTCCATCTCTGAGAAATGTTATAAACAAATCTTTTCTTGGCAACATTTTAGAAAAGAATTAAAGAAAGTCCCAGGAGAATAACCTTGTGTTCCAGCTTATAATTATAATGTTGTTCACATTGTAATGTTCTATTCTTATGTACAAGTATCATGCTACTGACCCATTAGTCTCCATTTTATCCTAAGTTGTCTCCAGAATAGCAATAATTAATTCTCCAGAAGCATTGACTTTGTATGCACTGACTCACTCCCACTCTCCGGCCCCCAACATCCACATCAACCTGACCAAATATATCTGTAAGACGACCAGACTAGGTTAAGAGTTCAGTTGTGCAGGAATAGAACAAATCTAACTCATCCAATCATAGGTGGAGCCAAAGACTTTGGCTTTATTAACATTGTTCTGACCTGCTGAGTTAAACATTTTATGAATTGATTTTTAGCTCTTTGTTATCTTATTAGCTGTAGTGCTATTTTGTTGGTTATAGGATTTATAGAATCTACCACAATGATCTAACTTCATTACACCCCTTCATATAAAAATCTTACAACTGTATACTTCTATTTTTCCTTTTCAGCCTATGAGTTATTATTGTCATTTTGCATCATATATTTATATACGTGTACATATACATACATATTTCTGTATAAATGTAGAGAGATATATATCTACATAAGTTTTAACATATGTAAATATATGTAACATACACATTTTAAATTCCATGCTACTTTCTTATTTTTGTTTACAGAGGGAATTTACTTTTAGCAAAATTTGAATAATTCCAAAACTGTATTAATACCACCATTAATTTTATAACATTTTCATTATTTTAAAGGGAAAACCTATACCTATAAGGAACAATTCTCCATTTCTATGAAACTCCCCCAAGAAGAGTAGGCATTAGTTCACTTTACTTCTTTATAGATTTGTGTATACTGAACATTTTTCATCACTTGAATCATACGATGTGTGAAATGCTGAGTACAGCTCTTTAACCAAGCAAAATGACATAATGATTCATCCGTCTTTAATGTATAAAGGAATATCATTATTTTATGACTCAATGATATTCATTTATATGGATATAATATGTACTATTTTCCAATAATTACATTATGGATATTTGGGTTTTAATACTTTTTTGTTATTATGAATAACTCTGATATAAACATTTATGTAGTGTTCATGTGAATACACATTTTCATTTATCTTGGTAATATACCTAGCAGTAGAAATACTAGATCTTATTATAATACCATACTTAACATTTTGAGAAAATTCAAAACTACTTAAGAGAGACTAAATATCAAGAATTTTCCAATGTAGCTCCGTATAGGATAAAGAAAAAAATACATGATGTGTTCATGAAAGTACATCATGCTCATTAGGGTGTCCCCCCTCCCCCCATCACCTTCCGTTAAGTCAAATTCTTTGTTCACCTAAGGATTCTCCTTCTTCATCTGGAGTAGACACAGTAAAAGCATCAAGGTACAGACAGTGCCTTCTCTAATAAGACTCCTAAATTTGAGGAAATAAAACCAAGAATAAATAAATTGGATGGCATCAACTTAAAAAGATTCTGCATATCAAAGGTAACAAGAGCATGAAGGGAGAGCCGACAGAATGGGAGAAAATTTTGCTACCTACTCCTCTGACAAAGGAATAATATCTAGACTATATAAAGAACTCAAAAAACCTAATACCAAAAAGCCTGACAAATAACCCAGTCTATTAATGTGTAGATTATCTCAATAGATGGTAAAAAAAAAAAAAAAAACATTTGACGTAGTCCAATACTGATTCATATTAAAAACAGTGCAGAAATTGGAACAGAAGAAACTTCTATCAACATAATAAAAGCAATAATCAGGAAACACAAATACATCTACTGAATAAAGAAAATCTGCAAGAATTCTCTTTAAAATCAGGAAGACAAAAGCACTATCACCGCTCCTTTTCAATATAATACAAGAAACTCTGGCCAAAGGGATATAAATAAAAAAAGAAGATTTATCGAATGCTCTCCCTAATATGTGGAAGCTAGGGAGAAAATGGGACATAAGAGGGACTCCAGATGAAGAAGGAGAATCCTTAGGTGAACAAAGAATTTGACTTAATGGAAGGTGATGGGGGGAGGGGGGACACCCTAATGAGCATGATGTACTTTCATGAACACATAAAAGTCAATCACTAAACTGACCTTGAGAAAGAGGGAGGAGGAGGGAGTGGGGCGGGAATCGGGGAAGGGTTAAATGAGAAATGTGGGCATGGATGTCTTTACCTATACTAGCTTGTACCTAACAAAGATGTGTGATTACAATGCACAAATCAAAAAAAAGGATTTGTTAAAGTTACACCAGGAGATTTTTGATCTATGTAATTGGGAGCCCATCTCTATTAAAGTGGCAGAAACAGCTAAGACATTTGTAGATCGGCTTCAATCCTTGGTGCCTACCTGGCCCTCCTTTACCTCCTTGCAGGGAGGAGTTATCAGATTAGCAGCAATAGTCATTCTAGGCTTTTGCATTCTACCACTCGTTGTATGCCTTGTAATCAATACCTATGTTAGTATACATAGTATAGCAGATTTACATGGAATAAAAATGCAAGCACTGCCTCACACAGGGCCTGGTAGTCAATGACAGGTTCGATTTTCTCAGGACAATATCAACCTAAGACAGGGCTTGTTGAATGACTCATCGAGACCCCATGACGGGTAAGATTAAGCACCTGGTAGGAAACGACCTAAGAAAGGCACAGTCCTTCGTGCATTTTAAAATAAAAACGGGGGAGTTGTGGGAGCCCAGATGGGCCCTCTCCCCCCAGGCAGTTGCTATCTGCATTTATAAGTAATTATACTGACTCTTCTGCTATGGCTACATTGGTGTTTCAAAGTCTGGAGATTGCTCCTAGGATGCGTAGATGAAAGACCCTCCCACTTCTTAGAAAGTAAATATATGACTCTAAAGGATTATGGTTTTACGGCTCTAGAAAATTTGCTTGACCGGGCGATGTTAAGAATGTGGGCTATATGTGTAAAATGAAGAAGTTGTGCTATTTGTGTTCTGACAATGATTGATATGTCATAAATGTCTATGTAACCCTGTTGTACTCAAGAAATGTATAAAAATCCATGCTGAAAAATAATAATAGAAAAAGAAAAAATAAATAAAATGCAAAAAAGAATTAAAATTATCTCTATTTATAGATAACGTGATCCTATATTTAGAAGATCCAAAAACTTAACCAAAGGACTTCTTGAACTATTTAACAAATATAGCAAAGTAGCAGGATACAAAACAAAAATCAGTAGCTTTCTATATGCCAATCATAAATCAACTGAAAAAGAAATACAGAAAACAATTCTATTCATAAAAGCCTCAAAAAATGCCTACAAATAAGTCTAACTAAGGAAGTTAAAGACCTCTAAAATGCAGATTATAAGATACTAAAGAAAGAAAGTAAAGAAGATCTTAGATGACAGATCTCTCATGATCTTGGATGGGCAGAAGAAATACTACCAAAATGGCCATTCTACCAAAAGTGATCTATGGACTCAACACAATCCCTATTAAAATACCAATATCATTATTCACAGAGCTAGAAAACTCAGTCCTAAAATTAATATGGAAAAACAAAACATGCAGAATATACAACATAATTCTCAGAAATAAGAACCATGCCAGAGGCATCACAATACCTGACTGTAAATTATACTGCAGATCTATAGTAATAAAAACAGCATGGTATTGTCATAAAAACAGATACATAGACCAATGGAAAACAATAGAAGATTCAGAAACAAATCCACACATTTAGTGTGTTGATTTTTGACAAAAATGACAAAAATGTACATTGGAGAAGAGGCGCATTTTCAACAAATGGTGTTGTGAAAACTGGTTATCCACTTGTAGCAAAATGGAATTAAACTCTAATCTCTCACCCTGCAAAAAAGTCAATTTCACATGGATCAAAGATCTAGAAATTAGATCAAGACTTTTAATTTACTATAGGAAGGCATGGGACCAATGCTGCAACATTTAGGCATTTGTAGAAATTTCCTCAATAAGACCTCCAAATCACAGGAAGTTAAAATGAGGATTGATTCATAAATGAGACAGCATTAAAGTTTCTGTACAGCAAAGAAAAATATCAAGAGTCTAAAAAAGCCTACAGAATGTGCGAAGATTTTTGCCAGCTACTCTTGTGATAGACAACTAATATCAATAATATACAAAGAATTTAAAAAGACTTAACACTAAAAAAACAAACAACTCAATCAAGAAATGAGCAGTTGAACTACACAGACACCTCACAAAAGAAGACCTTCTAATGGCCAATAAAAACATGAAAAAATATTCATCTTTAGCAATCAGGGAGATGTAACTCAAAACTACACTGAGATTCATCTAACACCAAGTAGACTGGCAATCTTCAAGAAGTCAAACAACAATAGATACGGTAAGGATATGAAGAAACAGGAATTCTTCTATACTGTAGGTGGGATTGCAAATTAGTGTAGCCACTAAGATCAGTGTGGAGCTTCTTCAGGAAACTGGGAATGGAACCACCGTAGGATCCAGCTATACCACTCTTGGTTATTTCTCAAAAGGAATTTATGTTGGATTATTATGGTGATATATGCATATCCATGCTTATAACAGCACAATTCACAATAGCCAGATTATGGAACCAGCCTAGGTATCCATCAACAGATAAATGGATTACAAAATTATATGATATCCAGATAGTGGAATTCTACTCAGCAACAAAGAAGAACAAAATCATGTCATTTTCAGCAAAATGGAAAACATTATGTGAAGTGAGATTAGCCAGTCACAAAAAGTAAAGGATTATGTTTTCTCTCATATGTGGAAGCTAAGGAGTAATCAAAAGAGAAGAGGAGAAGAAACACCAGTGGAATGATGGAGGGGGTCTAGGGGAGAGTGCAGGGAGCAGAAGAAAAACTAATGAAGGAAACACTTCTATTGATGGGGATGGAGAGGGAATGGGGAGCTAGCAGCAAGGTGCTAACCAAGTGCTGTATACACATATGTTCCTAGCACTCTGAACTATATTATGATTTGAGACTATAATGCATCAATAAAAGTATATTAAAATAAATATGCAATTTGATTAAATAGACATTTCTCTTAAGAAATGCAAATGGCCAACAAATATATGAAAATGTTCAACAACTCCATACAGGAAATGCAGTGAAAGCTACATTGATATTTAATCTCAACCTAGTTATAATGACAACCATGAAGAATAAAATCAATAATAAGCTGGGCCATGGTGTCACACTCTTGTAATCCCAGTACTTGGGAGGCTGAAACCAGAGGATCCAGGTCTGTGGCCAGCCTCAGCTACTTAGTGAGACCCTCTGCAACTTAGTGAGACCCTGCTTCAAAATAAAGACTTAAAAATAGGGTTGGGGATTTAGCTCAGAGGTATATATGTGTGTGTGTGTGTGTGTGTGTGTGTGTATATATATATATGTGTGTGTGTGTGTGTGTGTGTGTGTGTGTGTGTGT
>PVLC010043308.1:0-12641 GCA_004027655.1 Graphiurus murinus | reverse complement strand
TGGAGATTGAACTCAGGGGCATTCTACCTCCGAGCTACACCCCCAGCCCTATTTTTTATTCTTTATTTTGAAACCGAGTCTCACTAAGTTGCAGAATGCCTCACTAGGTAGCTGAGGCTGGCCGTGAACCCAGATCCTACGGTCTCAGCCTCCCAAATGCTGGGGATTACAAGCATGCACCACCACGCCCGGCTCTATCCCATAGTTTTATAATCCATTCATCTGTCAATAGACATCTTGGCTGATTCCACAGTTTGGCAATTGTGAATTTTTTTACTATAAACATAGATACACATGCATGGGTCTGATAGTTTGGTTTCCATTCTTTTGGGTGCATACTCAGAAGTGGTACTGCTGGATCATATGGTAAGTTCATTCCCATTTGTCTGCGAATCCTCCATACTGTTTTCCAAAGTGGTTGCGCTAATTTGCAATCCCACCAAAAATGTATTAGGGTTCCCACTTCTCCACACCCTCACCAGCATTTGCTGTTGTTTGTGTTCTTGATGATTGACATTCTGATTGGGGTTAGGTGAAATCTCAAGGTAGTTTTGATTTGCATGTCTCTGATTGCTAATGATGTGGAACATTTACTCATACATGTATTGGCCATTTGTATTTCTTCTTTTGTGAAATGCCTATTTAGATCCTTTGCCCATTTTTTGATTGGGTTATTTGTTTTCTTAGCTGTGAGTTTCTTGAGTTCTCTGTATATTCTAGATATTAGTCCTCTATCAGAAGAATAGCTGGCAAAATTTTTCTCCTACACTGTGGGCTCTCTGTTGAGGTTCTTGACAGTTTCCTTTGCTGCACAGAAGCTCTTCAGTTTAATGCAATTCCATGTATTGATCTTCCTTTGAGTTGCTTGTGCCTTGGGGTCTTGTTGAGAAAGTTTTTACCTGTGCCTATGTGTTCAAGTGTTGGTCCTATGCCCTCTTCAAGTAGCTACAAGGTCTCTGGCCTGACTTTCAGGTCTTTGATCCACCTTGAGTTGACTCTTGTGCAGGGTGAGAAAGTGGGGTTTATTTCCATTTTCCTGCATATGGTTAACCAGTTTTGCCAACACCATTTGTTGAAGAGGCTATCTTCTTTCCAGTGTATATTTTTGGCTCCTTTGTCAAAAATCAACTGACTGTAAGCTCGTGAGTCTGTTTCTGAATCTTCTACTTTACTATGACCCTATTTCTCCCTTTTGTAATGCAAATATTTACTCTGTACCATTGTGCATCTGATATATGTAACTTGATTTCTGTTTTTACAAGGGCTCACAGCCAAGAGTTTACATTGAATATCAGAGGAGAGTTTGGACTTTTGAATGATGATGAAACTCTTAAGACTATGAATATGAACTCTTGGAGATGGACTAAATGCACTTTGCATTGTGAGATGGCCTGAGGTCTAGGAGGCCAGGGGTGGAATGTAATGGTTTACATTTAGAATTTCCACTTAGCCCTCATGGAAATATGATCCCAGTGTTACAAACAGGGCTTGATTGCTAAGGAGAGGTCCTGGGGGTGTGGCCTTGGTGATTACATATGGCCTCTCCTTCCACTGCCCACTCTGCTTCTGGCTTCCATAAAGTGAGAGCAGAGCCTTGTTCCTTCCTCTTTCTGCTTCCCATCCCCGGGCCTGAGCTCCACAGACCTGGTTTCACATGAACTGAACCTGTAAATCTCCAAAAACTGTGAGCACATAAACCTTACACAAAGATAAATACTGCTACCTTGTTTACTCTTTTTATTACCTTTTAAAAAATAATGTTTATTGTAAATAAGATGTATATTTAATTTTTAAATATGTTCTACCCTAAGTAATCTATGAAATTACTTCTCAGATGTGGTTGCTTTGAGAAAAAATGTACTAAAATAGTATGACCAAGGAGCTAATTTCACATGAATTCCTCAACATAAATTTAAAAAAGAATATTAATAAAGTAGCATTGAGTTTAAAGATACACCTTTATTGTCTAAGTAGCCTGTCTTATGGAATTTTTTCTTAGTATAATGGAAGGTTAATATCTAATTTTAAAAGCAAGATTTTTTGCATGTTTTACTTGTTTTTGATGTAATGCATTTATCTAGTTACAGTGGTCATATGTCATGTGTTTGTTCTGTGAGTTTATGTAGTAAGTCATCGTTGTGTTTTAGTCTTTCTTGATTTTGTTTTACTTCACTCAAGAAAATTTGCTCATGCTCCAGGAATTCATTACTGTTGCAATTATTCAGACTACTATTTAAGACAATTGATGAGTGTTAATCAACCTTGTTTGCATCAGATAATGAACTTACAATTTAGTCCAAATTTGAGGCCAATTTTACTATGAGCCAGAGCTTTTAATAAGGCATTATTTGCCTATATGTTTTATGAGATAGACTTTCATTTTCTAAGAAAACTAAGGGAAAACAGTCATGTTTATCTTAGTTCAGTATTTTAAATTTAGCTAGTGGCTAACCCCTATGACTCACTAATGCATATAAACTTCTAAAATGTTGTTGTTTCCTTGCTCTATTTAAAACAAATACACATTGTATATGTACACATATATAAAAACTAACAAACAACAACTATTTTATGCAGTTGCAAGAAATTGCTTCAAATAATTAAGATTGGATTTTTTAGTAAATGAACATTTTACATACGTTTTACTTTCAGTTCAAGTGATTTTTTAGTAATTTTAATGTGCTTATTTCTGCAGATATTCACTAAACATAAGAGCATTAGAAATCTATATTTGGCACAGAACTGCTGACTTACAAAAAAGGAAACTGATTTACCTTTGACCTATATTTGATATTTAGAAGGCTAATAACATAAATAAGAACTTGTGAATAAAGCTATTAATTTCTTTATGAGTGGCTTAAAAATCTAGTTTATCAATGACATTCAGAGTATAGAATTAAATAGGGTAAAATGAAATAATTTGTTATTTTTAAAATCATAGCAGATATCTCTTGGTAAATGTTTAATGATATCTGAGTTGTAGTTATATGAAAGTAATGAGGCATATCCAATATAAAAATCACAGGTCATTATTTGCTATTTTATTTTTTAATTCTATCACAATGTGTCTCCTTTACTAAGTTCTAATATTATAAGTCATCCAATACAGGTAATTTTAGCAATAAATGAAGGGAAGTTCAATGACATAATTATAAGACTGTGGTATTACGCTATCATTTATCTATGCTTATAGCAAACAATGTTATTTATGGAAGGAATATTTTTAAAATATATAAGTAGTTCCTAAATTTAAGCCACAAGAGAGAAAGAAGCCTATAGGTTCATCTGAACAGCATTTGAGGCTTATGTCAACAACAAGAAATGTCTGAATGGAAACAAGAATGAGGCAGAATTATTTGTCCTTCCCAATTAACTCTTTGGGCCTCTATCTCCTCCCCCAGATTGGTTGGTATGTTATTTTTGTCTTACAGGTTGGAAACAGAGAATCTTAATGATAATAATGATTATGATCACAGACACATACTGACTTTGTATGTGCTGGACTCTGTCTGGATGTTTTATTAACACCCAGAGCCTGTAGCTGACTAGTAATGAACATAAAATGTGAAAGAAAGTAGAAATATTTGTTAAAAACCACTGACATTTTCCAGTTTTCTTTCTGTTTTTATACTGATATAAATATTGGTTACTAGAAATAGATGCTACTGTAACAATAACATTAGAATACACCACATTTACCTTATTTAGGGCTTAGCCGTGAGCAGCAAGGAAACTCATTTGAGAGGCTGTAAGGATGGCATTATTATGCAGCAGTGAACCACTTGGCAAAATCAGCACTCATGATACTGCGGATCTAAAATATGTGCCAATGAATCTGTGGCTTTATCTTAAAAGTTGGACAACTAAGAACAAGGAGAGGTTGTAATGGCTCCATTTGTAATGACACTAAAAGAGAGAAATGAGCTTAGAAAAGAACTTAAAAAATATTTAAGCAAGAATATAATATAAAAAGTTTAGAATTTTAGGGATGTTTAGAGTTGAAAGAGGGAATCTTTTTGTGACCACAGATGGAGATAAAATTGAGAAAAGATTTGCTAAAGAAAGATCAACCAAAGCTCAGATTCTCAGTAAGTATAGAATCAAGGGTGTGGCTACCACACCCACTGTTAAAGCCATCCAGTGACTTAGCATAGTGTTCAGTCAACCCTTCCATTTAACAGGTGTTGCAGACAGGTGAGCGATGGGAAGGCTGTTTGTTATGGTTTGCATACTAAGTATCTCCCAAAGACTCCCTTGATGAAGGCTTGTTCCCCTATGCAGCATGTTCAGAGCCAGGGCTTTTGGGAAGTGACTTGATCGTGAGGCCTCTTATCTCATCAGCGGATCAATCCATCTCCATCACTACCTATGCATACTACTGGGAGGCAGGAAAAGCTGTAGGAGGTGGGGCTTGGTTGAAAGAAGTAGGTCACTGGAGGCATCCTTGGAAAGGTACTTCTTGTCCTCAGCCCTCTCTTTCTCTCTCTCTCTCTCTCTTTCTCCTTCCCAGATGTGCTGAACAGCTTTCCTTTTGCCACACCCTTCCCACCAGAATGCTCTGTCACACCTCAGGCACAAAGCAGTGGACCCAGTCAACATGGACTGAAACCTCTGAATCCATGAGCCAAATAATTTTTTCTTCTTTAAGTTCTTTTATCAGGTATTTATCACAACAATGAAAGGCTGACTATCACCCTGTTCTATAGAAGCCTGGCATGATCGTTGTATCCCAAATTAAATACAAAGATAATCATATTTTTTTAAATAGTAAATATCATAAACAGAAATTTCCAGAATCACAAAGACTTAAATATATATATTTAAAGGGGTTAATGCTTCACTATACAATCCACTTTTCTGGACAAAAAGAGATTGTACTTGTTTGAGAAATCAAACTACCCCAATATTCTTACGTGAAAAGGGCTAAAAATAGTGTAAGGCATCCTGAAAAGACAAGTACTCCAATTCTCTCTTTAGATGTCGTCAAGAAGGATAAGGGAGCCGGGCGTGGTGGCGCGCGTTTGTAATCCCAGCATTCGGGAGGCTGAGACCGGAGGATCCGGGTTCGCGGCCAGCCTCAGCTACCTAGTGAGGCACTCCACAACTTAGTGAGACTCGGTTTCAAAATAAAGAATAAAAAAAAAAAATAGGGCTGGGGGTGTAGCTCGGAGGTAGAACACCCCTGAATTCAATCCCCAGTACCGCAAAAAAAAAAAAAAAAAAAAAAAAAAAAGGATAAGGGAGGGTAAGGAACTAGCAGAGGTCAAACCCATGGACAGTGGAGAACAAGGTACGGTGTTGCTAGTCTGGGAATGGGATTAGGTTTCACTCAAAGAATATACATCAGCACAAATTAAAAAGCAAATTAGAAAGCTGTATTTCAGAGATTATATTGACTAATGACCATTATATCTCCTGGGTTTTTTTTCTCCATATCTGAACATGTATTATGGTATCCAGATTCTGGATAAGAAGTGTAACTGACACCTAGGTTAGTAGGAATCATATCCAGACCTAGTGTAGATATTACCACATTAACTAAAGGTCTTTGATTTTAGTAAGACAATAAGCCTGATTTAGATTTTGGGTTATTTTCTGAAGAAGGCAGGAGAAATAGTTACATTTCAGAGATGATTTTTGCCCATTAACATTTTATTGATAGAAACTCTCTCTGCTCTTTTTATCTATGTATTTTTAGAATTTATATTTCTCTGAACATAAAGTTTTGACCAATATGTGTTTGAAATTTTTCAAAAACTCAATACAGCATTTTTTAACATAGAGAATATATAGAAAAATCCCGAGTTATACAAGTTTCATTGATGAAGCTTGTAAATATTAAGTAGATATTTTTAAAATATGTAGAGTCAAAATTCCCTTATGAAATATATCAAAGTGTCATACTCAGGTGAAATATTCTCTCTGTACTTATATTGAACATCTCACTGCATTATTTTTCATATTAGCCACAGTATTAATCTAGTACAATAAAGTCCTCCCAAAATGACAATTTTATAGAAGGCTGCAAAAACTATTAAGAAAAATTATCTGAATTGGAGAAACTATATAAAACATCTTCCTTTTAAAAACCATATTATTGGTAATTAGAAATCACAGTTAAATGCAATTTATGTATCAGAAAAATATTTCAAAATGTATTATTCTTTAATGCATTTTAAAGCCGTATTTTGGGATGGGTGCAGTGGTACACACCTGAAATCCTAATGCTTGGAAGCTGAGACATGAGGAACTCATGCTCATAGCTTGTGCATGGCAACTTAGCATGACCCTGTTTAAAAATTTAAAAAAAAAAATGAAAAGGGGTTGATAGGAGTGTATCTCAGAGGTAGAATGCCCTGGGTCAATCTCACACACAAAGTAATATTTTGGTTGCACGTATTTAATTTATAACTCAATGTAATTTTTTCCATATATATATATTTCCAAGAAATATGGTAGTATAGTTAACACTTTCAGATTCTATTAGCTAGCATTTTACCACAATAATCAAAATACCTGACATCAAAAAAAAACTTAAAAAAGGAAGGTTATATTTTTGCTATAGTTTCAGAGGTTTAAGTCCATGGTCAGCTGGTTTCAAGGCAGAAGGGCATGGTAAAGGAAAGATGCTTAGCTCATGGCAGCCAGGAATCGCAGAGAGAGAAGGATCTGAGGACAATATATGGTCTCCAACAGCATGCCCCCAAGGACCCACTGCCTTCTCCTAGGTGCAACCTCCTACACTTTATACCACCTCCTAATAGTTCACTCAAATTATAAATCACTCAATGAATTAATTAATCCACTGATGAGGTTAGAGACCTCATAATTCTGTCACTTTCCAAGGACCTCACTGCTGTATTTTCTGTATTTGGAATCAAGCCTTCAGTATATGAGATTTTGGGAGACATTCCAGATGCAAACCACAACACACATAAATGTCATATGTATAGATATATAGGAAAAATGACTGCAGTGAATAGAAAATGTCTGGAAAAGAAAGAACAAATATTTCTTGACAAATACAGATTCTTGTCCTCCGGCCCCCATTCTGGGTACAGGCTTTGCTCTGTTTCCAGAGTTCCCTGTGGAAGGTAGGGCCAGGTAGTGAGTTCCAGTCAGTGAGTGTGAGTTCAGAAATGTACATCTTTTCTGAGTCAAATTGCTTAATTCCACTGTGATATTCCCCAGTGTCTACCTTACCTGTGTCACTGTGATGAGTAACTATATATATATATATATAATTTCTGTTAACCTTGTTCCTTGATTTAGGATGACAGATAACTCTGTAACAAAGACCCCAGTAAAATGTAATTAATAAAATATAAAATATAAAAAATGCTTTAAAATGCTTTTGTTGTTTACTTGCTTTGGGGAGGTAGGTTTTACATGACTAGTATACTGTAGACTCTATTATTTATGCATAGTTTCATTATTACTAGCCTAGTACAAGCAGTCATCTCTTACATGATTTCCTACAAAAGACTTCTAATTGATTTTTCTCTTTATTCATATTCCTCATCCCTCCAAGTTTTTTTTCCATGGAGATGGAGTAGAATTTTATCAGTGTCAATAAGTGAATCAGCAGTTCCCCATAGATAATTGGAGTGGAATGAAATTGCAAATTACTTGTAAAACATTCAAGAAACCATGAGGCCAAAGTCTGTTAAGTTCATCATCATAGACATTGGAGTTCACAGGCATACAATAGAATAATGGATGAAAAGGAAAGCTTGAGTTAAATGAGTGGCTAAAATCAATGACTATTTGTAATGTGGCAGGCACTCTTTAATTCTCACAAAATAGGGACTTCTCTCTAATTTACATATAAGGATGTTTATTGACAGAAGTATTATGAGAAGAAACACATACTAGGACATATGAGCATCATGCGTTAGAGATGGAATTCCAATTCACTTCAGAGCCTTAATACTTAGTGTCTAATTGCTTCAAAAATGTATTAAAGTTCAACGAATAGCAGTGACAAAAAGTGGCACAATGAGCTATTAGTCATCCAAAAAGAGTTTATGAAAGTGCGCACAGGCAGTGCTGAATAGAAAGCATATGTGAACTTTATGTATCTACATGGCTGCTTTATAGATGCCCGATTTTCTCTGCTCATTCATAAATAGGCAGGTGAGTGTTCCTGATTTCCAGTTGGTAATGTAATGCATTTCTGAGGTGGAAGTAATAATATAAAATTCAAAAACCTTTGTCTAGCCGGGTGTGGTGTTGCACGCTTGTAAACCTAGTACTTGGGAAGTTGAGACCAGAGGATCCGGGTTTGCAGCCAGCCTCAGCTACTTAGTGAGGTACTCTGCAACTTAGTGAGACCCTGTTTCAAAAATAAAGAATAAAAAAAATAGGGCTGGGGATGTAGCTCGGAGGTAGAATGCCCCTGGGTTCCTTCCCCAGTACTGCAAAAAAACCCCAAAAAACAAACAACAACAACAACAACAAAACCAATAACAACAACAAACAAACAAGCAAACAAAAAACTTTATTATTTTTTTTGTAGTATGAAGTATGAAAGGTTACTCAGTGCATGTCAATATTCTGAATTTTACTTTATGCTGCAGGTTGACATATCAAATGCCATCTACAGTTTCCATTGAAAGGTCAGTGTTGCTATTTGTATCATTTTTATAAGAAATATGCATTCTGAGCAAAATATTAAAATTTATTAGCTAATCATTAATTACTTAATATGCTGTTCAATTAATATAAAAAACATTATATGCTACTAGGTATACTATATTTTTCTCAAGCAGGAACATAGATTTAGAGAATGTATTATGGCATCTAGTTTTCCTTTCATATTCCATAGGTGAAAACTGAGTATCAGATATGTTAGATAATTTATTTGGGCCTTTATAATACACTAAACAATGGGGATAAACTAGATCAGAACCAAGGCCACTAGAATCCATGTTGCACATGCCATTAATGATAAAGGTAGCTAAGCATGATGGCTTCCACCTCTAATTCCAGTACTTGGGAGGCTGAACAGGAGAAGGATCCTGTATTCAAGGCCAGCCTCGTCAACTTAGTAGGACTCTCAGCAACCTAGTGGGACCCTGTTTCAAAACAAACAAATACATAATAAAACAAGGATGGGGATAGCTAGGAGATAGAGTGTCCCTGGTTTAATCCCCAGTATCATATACAACACATTACAAAAAGATAGATTTGTGATTAACAAAATAAAAACCTCAGTTACACATAAAATTATCTTTCTACAGAAACTGAATAAGTAGAATTTTAATAGTAAAAAAAAAGTCAAAAGGATGTGCTATTCTAAAGATACTATATGGTGTATTTTCTCCAAAACTACAATGTAATTATAACATTGTAAGAGTTATGCTTTCTCTGAACTATCTAGTGTAAGCTTTTTTCCCCCTGATTTTTAGTATCTATTCTTTTCTCACTGGATCTTCTAGCAATTTACATCTGAGTTCACTTTCCTCTCCTGCTTTGTCACAGCAGGTAGGCTACAAAGGTAACATGTTATGTTCCTACAGTATATTATATTTCACTTTGTAATTGTATAAAAAGATAGTTCAGAAAAAAAGAAGAGTTCAATGTAGTTGTTAGGATGAATTTTGTGCCAAGCCTGTAAGTACCACATATTTGTGGATAATAGAGAATTTTCAAAACATTTTATTTCATTTCACATTAATTTGTTTAATTCTCCCACCAATCTGTAAAGGTGGGCAAGGCAAGTTTTCTGATCTATTTCTTAGATGAGAAAACCTGGCACTGGCAGGTTAAGTGATTTGCCCAGGTTACGTTAGTATTAAGTGGTAGAGCTGACATGAACCTACATTTCCTTTCTATTATTCAGTAATGCTCCCTTTACACCTGACTGAAATAATTGATCTTACTTAACTAGTAGCCTGAAACATGCATTATAAAATAGCTATTCCCAAAGCCACACTTAGGCCCTTTTCCCAAAACTTACAACTCTATAGAGCAGGGGTCCACAAACTACAGCCTACAGACAAACTTGAAATGCTTCCCATTTTCACAAATAAGCTAAAGCCACATCCATTTATTTTCATATTGTGTATTGCCAATTTTCAGCTAAAGTGGCAGAGTTGAGTAGTTTGATGAAAGATCACATGACCCCAAAGTCTGCACTATTTACTATCTGGCTCTTTGTCTTCAAAGTTTGCTAACCTCTGCCATAGAATATGGAAAGCCAAAAACATTTCCAGACTCTCTTGCAGCTAATTGTCTAAGAAACTGTATAAATCTTGGTGTGGTGCTTCCAGGTAGTAATTTAAAAAGGAATGGACTTGACATATTTGACTGTTCTTTCCTGTTCTTCTTTCCTGAACTTTCTTCTCCTTAATGTTTCTTAGACAAAATCTGGAATCACTGTAGCTACTATATATTCATGAAGTGACAAACATTTGGAAAAATAAAGAAAGAAATCACCTAGGCTGACTGAATACATTAGGAACAACTTCACAAACCCAGAACTTTGTGTACCTTAAAAAATCCCTATTTCTCAATGATATTATTAAAGGATTGCTTGTTTTTAATGAGCAAAACATCTTTTTTCTTTCATTCTTTTATTTTTTCTAGACTGGGGATTAGCCCCAGGAGAATTTTACCACTAAGCTATATCCCAAGCCTGATTTTATTTATTTTGAAACAACATCTCACTAAGTTGCTGAGTGTCCTGTAAAATTGCCAAGGCTGGCCTCAAACCTGAAATCCTCCTATCTTAGCCTCCAACATACTGAGATTACAGTCATGTGTTATCATGCCTCACTGAGGAAAATATTTCTAGTGGATGCACTAATATTCACTGCGCCATAATTTCACTTAATCTTTGCATGTTAATGAGCTAAATAGCTATATCTGCACTGATAAAAGAATCAACTTAGGTCTATTAAACTTAACTTGCTACTACTAATCACACAACTAATTATTAGTCTTACCAAAGAGTTAACTTAAGAATTGTGAAATTACAGAGGAACTGAATTATAGCACTATTTACTGTCCTAGCTGAACAATATTCTGACAAAAGAAATGGTAATAAGATTGAAATGAAAATTGGTAGTATAATAGAATCAGTAGATATTAAATGATTTAGAATAATGTTATTTTAGTTATCAAATCCAAGAGAAAAATGAAAAAGCTCATGATAGAATAAAAGAATAAAAATTGTGAAAAACATAGATGATACATATATATTAGAAAACAATACATTTACAATTGATTGTAAGTGGAAGTATAAGTAGAAAAAGGAAGGAAAAGAACTATATTAAAGTAAGTTTCAACTAGAAGTTCCTCTTTGGGAAAAATAAGGAAAGTTATTAAAGATAGCATTGAAGTGTCATTTCTAAAGAACACATTTGTGCATGTTTATTCACTGAAAGTTTTTTTTTTCAAGCTTTTCTTTTATGAAGAATGTATTGACTATGTGCAACCATTTGTCTTCCTAAGGCCTAGATAATTTTATGGTCAAGTAGTACAAATAATTGTGTCAGTAGAAAATGAGATATTTCCAATTTTTAAAAGACCAAAGAGAATTTAGGAGGTGTTATCCATTAGAAAAGAAAAAGATAATGGATTCTAGAATTCTTTAAAATGGGATACTAATGAATTTTAGAAGATTTTGAATCAGTCAGCAAAAGTTCCTATAGAAAGAAGGGCATGAGTTGGGATTATGAAAACATAGAACCTTCCTGGTTCTGCAGGGCTCTTATCCTTGCCTGAAGTATACAGGCTCAGTCACCATTAGAGATCACTGTTTTATTTCCTGAACAAATATGAAGAAAGGAATCCAGACTTGAGCGTCCAGGTACAATTGAAAAAATAGAATGAGACACAAGACTTAGGGCAAAAAAGGCAATGAAAATTATTTTGTGTTATTCACTTTCTTCTTATTACCCATTATCTCTGTATTAACACATCATGTGGAGGAAGGTGATCCCTCATTACAAAATATCCAATGGCCTGTTCTTATCTGTAGCTTTAGAATTTTTGTCTGTGTATAAATGAGAGACATACTGGATCGGTAATACACCTTCAAAATGAGCAACATAATGTTTTTTATTCATATATTGTAAGCATACATCTTTGTTATGTACAAATTGATAACGATATATGTGCTCACAATTCTCATTTGACCCCTTCCCCAAATTCCCACCCCGCTCCCTCCCTCTCAAGTTCAGTTTTGTGAGTGACCTTGATATACATTAGTGTGCCCCCCCCCCCGTCCAACCCCGTCGTTTAAATTGACTTCTTTGCTTTCTAGGGTCTCTCCTTTTTCATCTGGAGACCCTCTTATGCCCCATCATCTCCCTAGCATCCGCATATTAGGGAGAACATATGCTTCTTTACTCTTTGTGACTGGCTAATCTCACTTAACATAATGTTTTCCAGTTGCATACATTTCCCTGCAAATAACATGATTTTGTTCTTTATAGCTGAGTAAAATTCCATTGTGTACATATCCCATAGTTTTGTAATCCATTCATCTGTCGATGGACATCTTGGCTGCTTCCATGGTTTGGCTATTGTGAATTGTGCAGCTATAATCATAGATTCACATGTGTTGGTCTGATAGTTTGGTTTCCATTCTTTTGGGTAGATACCCAGAAGTGGTATTGCTGGATCATATGGTA
>PVLC010043307.1:0-12593 GCA_004027655.1 Graphiurus murinus | reverse complement strand
GCCGGGCGTGGTGGCGCACGCTTGTAATCCCAGCATTCGGGAGGCTGAGACTGGAGGATCCGGGTTCGCGGCCAGCCTCAGCTACCTAGTGAGGCACTCCGCAACTTAGTGAGACTCGGTTTCAAAATAAAGAATAAAAAATAGGGCTGGGGGTATAGCTCGGAGGTAGAATGCCCCTGAGTTCAATCCCCAGTACTGCACAAAAAAAAAAATAGTGGCCAAGTGTGGCGGTGCAGGCTTATAATCCCAGTATGTGGGGGGCTGAGACAGGAAGATCTCAGGTTCTAGGCCAGCCTCAGCAATTTAGTGAGACCCTGTTTCAAAATAACAAACATAAATAAAATAGGCCTGGGGGTGGAGCTCAGAGGTAATGCCCTGAGTTCAATCCCCAGCACCATACACACAAATTATCTATCTATCTATCTATCTATCTATCTATCTATCTATCTATATTTGAGGTAACTTAAGGACTTCTGAATATGTAGAAGGGTCAGAAGGTAAGAGGGATGCTAAATATGTTCAGGAGGTTATAATCCTTTAGATATAACCAAGGTATCATAGGATTTTCCGTAGACATTTCTTTTTTTTTTTTCTTTTTTTTTCTTTTTTTTTTTTTTGCGGTACTGGGGATTGAGCTCAGGGGCATTCTATCTCCGAGCTATACCCCCAGCCCTATTTTTTATTCTTTATTTTGAAACCGGGTCTCACTAGGTTGCGGAGGGCCTCACTAGGTAGCTGAAGCTGGCCGCAAACCCGGATCCTCCGGACTCAGCCTCCCGAATGCTGGGATTACAAGCGTGCGCCACCACGCCCGGCTTCCGTAGACATTTCTTAAGAGTATTGAATGAAAAAACTATTTTGAAGATATTTATATGATAGTTTTTTTTTTTCAAAAAAGAAACTAATGCAGCTACAATATTTATTGATGTCAAGTTGCTTTACCACGCATGTAAGTGCTAAGTCCTAAGCTTCTTATTTAAGACAAAAACATGGGCAGGGGAATAGACAGAGGCTCAAAAAAGGAAGACCCAAACCTTATTCTTACTGTAGGATTAATTCAGTTTGCAAAAATATGTTAAAAAAAAAACAAACCTATGTTGACATTGTTTCCAGTCACACTCAATTAATTCCCGTAGAGATGAATTCCCAATATGCTATCGCTAGTCCCGCGTAGTTGCAGAAAGCGTGCATGCCATCGCTTGGCCCATAGCTCTTGGCAACAGAGTCCCAGGAGCTGGGCTGGCAAGATGGAAGAGCTACAAGACCAAAACACAGCTGGGCCTCCAGCTGGTGTTGAAGTGGACTGTGCCATTATCGTGAAAACATTTAGGGAAAGTCAGATGGGGCATCAGGCCCCCCATGGGCAAGGCTTGGCACCAGGCAGCAGGCCGGCCCCGGCAGGGTGGATGGCACAGATTTCTAGCGGCTGGATGGGAAGAGAAATTTTGGGTTCAAACTAGACACTAGGAGACAAGGAGCAAATACAATCCAAACCAGGAGGGCAGGAACAGCTTGCTTGAACCCGAAGATACAAAGGAGTTTACCACCCTGGGACTATTATTTATTCAGCTAACACATAGAGCACGGGTATGTTGGTTCATCTCAGGGAAGGCCATGTGATTTTAACCCTAGATAAGTACTTCTCCAAAGAGGAGCCTGCATGGTTCTCATGTAGTTAGTATTTTGTTACTTAAATTCTACCAATATCTAGATGTTTTCTGAAAGCTTGTCACTACTTCCCAATGTTCCCGTAAGGCTTTGGTGTAAACGTGTTGCTCATTTTCAAGTTCATGGCTGAACTCCCTTGAATTACGAAGATGTGTATGGTCAGTGAGTAGTTATGCATCGAGCAAAGTGTACTTTGGCTTTCTCTGCATGGTCAATGAAATCATTAATCTCTGTAACCTCTACCCACAATCTAAATTGCACTGGAGTTCATGAAAAATTGCAAACTCCTTTGGCCTCATGTAAAGTGTATGGAATGGAAAAGTATGTCTTTGATTACAACCCAGATTATTCATAATCGATCATGTCCTGGGCAAATTATTGAACAACACCAAGATAAACACAAAAAGCTAAGAGTGTGTTGGAAAAAGACCTTACTTTGTTTGGTGAAAGATGCACATGAGTATGAGTTTTTAATTCCACTTAAACCTAGAGAAACATCATGGAAGACAAATGAGTGAAAACCATGAAAAAAAAATTGCAAAAGAATTTTTCCTACCAGAGAAGAAGAGAAAAATCAAAACAAAAGTTGAATATCAAATTGCCGTGGTTTAAGAAGTGACAATACATGGTGTTGGTGAGGGTGGGTGAAATGAAAATTTATACTTAGTATTGGGAATATAAATTGGTACAACCATTCTGAGAAATAATTTGTATCAAGGGCCTTCAAAATGTTCATGCCTTTTCCTGGTATTTTCCTTTCTGGAAGCTTATTCTCAGAAATGCCCATGAATATTTATATCAAGAATGTTCATCCTAATTAGAAACAACCCAGCTGTCTAACAATAGGAGACTGATAAAATTATACGGTATCCATATAATGGGATATTGCAACTAAAAGTCATTTACTAGATAAATACTAAATCATGAAGGGCATAGCCTTGCTATGAGAAAAACTTAAACTCTAATTTTAATTGTGAACGTAGTTATGAAGTTTGTAACTTGGCAAAGAATAAAATGGCTGAGGGATAAAAACACTATATCTAAGTATTTATAGTTGTCTTCTAAGTGGTAGAATTGTGGATGCTACTGTGTTTCCCAGACATTCCACTCTGAAAATCTGTTACCATTGAACTTTCCAACATGAGTCGACAATGCTTGAATCTTGTTGGTGAGACTAAAAATAAAATAGTGATTGACTCCCTAAATGTGACAGAATGGGGTAGTGGGAATAGACCCAGAATTCAAGGTGGCTGGTGTTTTGAAGCCCTCCCTCCTCCCTACTCCACATGGAGAATAGAGAAGAGGAAGATAAAATTACAGGTCACTTCTCATTCTTGGGCCATCCTTACCCTAAATACCAAAACAGGAGGAGGCAGCATGCACAGATGAAGTTCCTTTTAAGGATGTGATTCTCAGCCTGTTGAAGAAAGTCTCTGCATCAGCTCTAAGAGGGTGCAGGTATACCTGTTTGCTATGCAAACAAACAAACAAGCAAACAAACAAAAAACCATTGGCTCTGTGTCCTTGTGGTCCCTAAGTAGCAGTTTGACAGAAGCAGCGGCTCTGATGTTTCTCATTGTATCTTAAGTTTGTATATTTAGGGGGAAGATACTGGGGATTGAATCCAGGGGTGTTCTACCTCTGAGCTCAGCCTTTTTTTATTTTTTGTTTGGAAACAGAGTTTCACTAAGTTGCTGAGAGTCTCACTAAGTTGCTGAGGCTGGTCTCGAACCTGCGATTGTCACATCTCAGCCTCCCAAGAACAGGGATTACAGGCATGCACCACCATGCCAGGCTCTCATAGTATCTTACTATGCTTTTTAACTTTACTTATTGTTTATTCTTCCCTGTACTGCTATGAGATGAACAGGAGTTTTAAATGGCAAGAGGAAAGAGAACAAAACACCTCTTCTTCCTGCCCTTAAAAAAAAAAAAAAAAAAAAAAAAAAAAAAAGACCCCACTGTGTCAATAGCGCCTTTTTATTTTTGTAGTCTGTTTTCTCCTTTACTTCCTTTCCAAAAATATGCCTCACAGTTGGTTTGTGAAAACCAGTGCGAGCTGCCGCCGCCTGTCCAGTGCAGTCGCCCATCTGCGCCTGCTCTGTGTTTAGAGCGCCTCGGTTAGGAGCGTTCCGTGTGCGCTGTTGCAAGTCAGAGAAAAGAGCAGGGCCGCTGATTGGGGCTGGCTTCTGAGTGTCACTATCTCCTACCCTCCGATTTCAGAAGCTAGGGATATTTGGGGTGCATGGAGAGAACAGATGGCCCACAAAGGCAGCTGGTCCGTGTGGTCACTTGTCCACAGAGCCAACTGGTCGTTTGCTGAGCTTGGGGCAGAACTGCACTTCTGTTCCCGCCAGTCAAGGCTTGGAAAGAGACTTTGGTTAGAACACACCAGACTGGGAAGGGGTGTACAAGTGTCTGATAGGTATTCGCTCAGTGACTACCGAGCACAGGGTTCCTAACAAAAAGGTTGAGGGAGAATTTGGGGAGTTTTAATTTAAAATTGGAGACGCTCAGGATGTTTCATAGAACTGGGGAAAGATGGCATTGTAAGGAAGCCATTGGAAATACAATGCACTCGATGGTGCAGACTCCACACCCTCCTTCTTCCTAGTCTTTCTGTCCTGTGACTGTTTATTAAGTTACCAGGGCCTCCCACTAGGCTGAGATGAGGGGCCATTTCTCCCACCACTCTGTAGCTTACCACTAAGCAGAGTGCCTTGTGCAGAGACACTGAATGAAGGTTTGTTGAATGAATAAATGAACTCACAAAGGGGGTAAGTACAAATAAAGAGATTGTCCCTGAAAAGAAGGAAGGAAAATGACTCCTTTGAGACTCTGCAAAATCATGAGTAAAATTTTGTTTATTTGACTTTACCTGTGACAGAGAGACTAGAAATTTAAAGTCTAAACAAATAAGAATAACCGCTGTAATAAATATTTGATAAGCATAAATATTAACAATGAATTTTGTTCTTTTGTATATCGAATATTTTGATTTGGGGTGTGAGTGGGTGTGTGTGCATGTTACTGTGTTACTAGGGATTGAACCCAAGGGCATTCTTCCTCTAAACTACACCCCTCAGCCCTATTTTATTTTTAAAAAGGTTATCACTAAGTTGTTAGGGCCTGAGTTTCTGAGGCTGGCTGTGAGCCTGCCATCCTCCTGTCTCAGCCTCCCAAGTACTGGGATTACAGGTGTGCCCGACCATATCCAGCTCTTGGTTTGGCTTTTAAAGTGGAACGCTAACTCAGTTGTGGGCTTGGTGTTTCTGCTAATTCTCTCACTCAGTTCCCTTTCCATCTTCTGTCTCTTCCAAGGACACCCAGGGATATTGCCTTGTGAGGTCACCCCACCCTTTGCTATGAATCCTCTTCAAAGACTTGATTTTGCCATCTCTCATCTCCATTTTCTGCCTGAAAGAAGTACAGCTTCTGCCCTTCCAATGGGGGCTGTTGTTTCTTCTTGGACTTCTTTGCACATAATCAAGACTAGTTAATTTTCAAGAATCCTTGCTCCAAGTAAAATGAAAACTGCCCAGTTCTCCTGTGACTCATGGGCTGGGAAGTTTATTAGAAAATCCCATCCTGCTGCCGACTCTCCTCATGAGTTTGGTTTGGAGTCAGGCTGCTCAGATTTAAATCTCAGCTGAACCATTCACCCAGCTGTGCCATGCATATAGGGCGCTTAACCTCTCTGCTCTTCACTTTCTTTATTTATAAAATTGACAATAGTAATACGCACTTTGTGGGGTTGTTGTAAGCAGACTATGGCTAATTCACACCATGTTTTTACAGCAGTGTGTGGCACAAGAAATATTAGTAATTATTATTACTGTTTATGTTTTTTTGGTAGGCTTTTAGGGAAAGCATTTTTATAGCCACATAGTTGTTTTAGACGTTTTCCCTAGCTCCTCACACCCTCCTAAGTTATAGTTTATTTTCTTCTAGAAGATACCATCGACTAGTGGTAAGATCATTTACCTTTCCAGATTCAGCTCCAAAATATCATTTGATTATAAACAAAATTAAACATTTTTCAGTGAAGAAGTTTTGAGAAATTAGAATTGTGGTCTAGCCTTTCATTAATGCCATAGTTATCAGTGGTCACACTGAAACGTCTACGGTATATTAATCATAGTTTTGCTGCATAGACTCTCTGTTGGAGTGAGAAGGTATCTCTGGGGATGTCTATGACATGCAGAGTTTGGGATTTAGGATGAATGCTAATATTCATATACTTTTTTTTTAGCATATCTTGGAATGTTTTTGTTTTCATTCTTTGCACTGCTGTGTTTCCATTCTAAAACTCCAAGACTTCTTTGACCAGAGAGCTCAATGATTTCACAATTTCCATGTTTTTTTTTTTCCAATTAGACTTTTCATCAGGAGATAGATGGCATTGGACACATGTCCCACTAACATGTGAAATGACACATCTATACTGAAAACTACTGTGAATAGCAGACATGTTCTTTTTTTATTATTATTATTGGTGCATTATAATCATACATCTTTGTGAGGTACAAGCTGGTAGAGGCATACATGCACACATTTCTCATTTAACCCTTCCCCAATTCCCACCCTACTCTCTTCCCTTCCCTCCTTCTCAAGTTCAGTTTAGTGATTGACTTTGATATGTTTATGAAAGTACATCATGTGCATTAGGGTGTTCCCCCTCCCCCCATCACCTTCAGTTAAGTCAACTTCTTTGCTCATCTAAGGTTCCTCCTTCTTCGTCTGGAGTCCCTCTTATGTCCCACTGTCTCCCTAGCTTCTGCATATTAGGGAGAGCATACGATTTTTTACTTTTTGTGACTAACTAATCTCACTTAACATAATGTTTTCCAGTTTCATCCATTTCCCTACAAATGACATGATTTTGTTCCTCTTTATGGCTGAGTAAAATTCCATTGTGTATATATCCCATAGTTTTGTAATCCATTCATCTGTTGATGGACATCTTGGCTGCTTCCAAAGTTTGGCAATTGTGAATTGTGCAGCTACAGCAGACATGTTCTAAGCACCTTAGCTGCTGCCACTACAGGGATATTTCTTAGAGTGTGGCTTCTCATCTTTGTCTCTTGACTATTAATCAACAGTTAAGGCTTTCAAAGCCTGACCACATTTCTTCTTGGGAAATTTACCCATTTTTCTTATGACTTTCCATTCATCATGCTCATTGCTATTACCTTCTAGTTTCTCTGTCCCCGAGCTCAGCTGCCTTGCCTGTTGCACCAGTGGAGGCTCCACTGTGGTCTCGACACCTGGCAGCCTCTCCCTCCTCCCCGGACTGTGCCCTGGGACATCCCTGTCATGGAGACAGGCTGTCCAGAGCACTTTTGATCTGGAAGCAGTTTGACTAAGCAAGAGCAGCAGTGAATGAACCTTGTCTTTTTATTTCCAGACACTATAACTACTCTTGGAAGGTGAGAGGTTGGTTCTCACTGGGGTGTTGGTTGGAGTGAAATTATTTGTCTTTTAAAAGCAATGCTGTGTTTTAGGACATTAACATGAGTGATGAGTCTCCTAGGCAGAACATGAGTAAATGTTAAAGAAAAAGCTATCAGGAGTAAAATTTAAGCTCTTTAGAGTTGTCAGTTGGAGAAAATAATTGGGGTAATCCTTCAAAAGGGAAGTGGTGCATAAAAGTGCACGTTGGCATCTGAATGTAGGTTAACACTCTTCCCTGAAAATAATGGCCAAAGGGCTTCTTCTTGCCTTGGTTTCTTTTTTTTTTTTTTTTTTTTTTTTGCGGTACTGGGGATTGAACTCAGGGGCATTCTACCTCCGAGCTACACCCCCAGCCCTATTTTTTATTCTTTATTTTGAAACCGAGTCTCACTAAGTTGCAGAGTGCCTCACTAGGTAGCTGAGGCTGGTCTCGAACCCAGATCCTCCGGTCTCAGCCTCCCGAATGCTGGGATTACAAGCGTGCGCCACCACGCCCGGCTCTTGCCTTGGTTTCTTAAGAGGACATGCAGTAAATCCTGACATCCCTTTACACAGGCATTGAGTGGTAGGCAGCTTTTCAGTTGCTATTCCTTCAACAATGATGATCGAGTCCTATTGTGTGCCAGGCATTGTCCCAGGCCTTGGGGATCCAGACATGAAAACCCAGACAAAAAGCCCGGTGTCATAGTTATACATAAAATGTTCCCTAAAGGGCTCATTCATTCATATTCAGGGTTGGTGTAGTGGAATCATGAGGGCTGTGATCCCAGTAGTGGATAAATCAACCCATTGCAGTGGGAAGTACCAGAAGGCTGTGGCTGGAGGAGGTGTTCCCTGGGGGCGTGGCCTTGGGATTCTGTATGGCTCCTCCTCCCCCAATCTCTCTCTTGCTTGCAGCCTCCATGATGTGAAGAGCACAGCCCATGTGCTCTCCCTCTCTCTGCCTCCCACCGCCATCCCCTGAGATCTGTGGTCCCCAGCCTCACATGGACTGAATCCAAAACCATGAGAAAAATCAATCTTCTTGAGAATGCTGACCCGAACACCTGGCTAAATTGTGAAATTTCCAATCCAGCTAGGGGAGGCAATGAATATAAGCCTAAGTAAGAAAATTACATAGTTCAAGAAAAGATAACTCCCTTTATAAAAGAAAAATAAGGGAGTGTTGGCAGTGGAGGCTGGTGGGGAAGGACATTGCAATCTTACATGCGTCAGGCAGACCAGGCTACATTGAGGAGGGGACATGTGAGCAGGTGTTTAAAGGGGCAGGAGATGAGCCATTCATATGTCTGTAGGAAAGGGTCTCAGCTGCTATGTGAGTTCTGGGCAGGAACCTGCCTCTCTTGCTGGAGAGAGAGGCGTGAGAAGCCAGTATCCTGGAGCAAGGCCTCAAGGAGGAAATGCAGCCAGGGAAGCAGGGGATGGGAACATGGTGCGGGCCTTGTAAACCAGTGGAGAGAGTTTAGCTTTTAACCTCAATGAGATGGGAAGAGTCTGGGTGGTTTTAAACAGAAGGGTAGCATGATCCAACTTAGGACTGGAAATGTTTATGTTGGATGCCCATTTGACAACACACTGTGGTAAGGCACAGAGACCATGAGGTACTCTGACAGTCTCCAAGAAGCAGGTGAAATGGGTCCAGAATGGTCATGGAGGAGACATCAGAATGGTCAGAATCTGGGCATATTTTGAAAGTAGGACCAGCATGGTTTGCTAATGGATTGATGGAGTGAGGGTCAGAGATGACACACGATCGAGGGAGACTTAAGCCTGAGCAACTACAAGAATGCTATCTGGGATGGGAAGAGTATGTGTGTTTGTAATATAAAAATGTATGCATACGTATACATGTTATGTTCTGGGAAGGTAGACCCTATGTAACTGATGTGGCCAGCTTTGATTGTATTCTTTTGCTTGGACTTCCATAACAAAATACCACAGACTGAATACGATAAACAACAGAAATCTGTTTTCTCATGCCTTTGGAGACTGGAAGTCTCCCTCAGGTTTGACTTATTTGAAGCCTTGTTCCTTGGCTTGCAGATGACCACCATCTTGCTGTGTCCTCACGAGATCCCTCCTCTGGGAGAACACATCCCTGGTGTTTCATGGGTGTCTAAATTTCTTCTTCTTTCAAGGACACCAGTCAGATTGGATTAGAGCTCAGTAGCTACCTGACAGCACCAAACTATGGAACCAGTTGAGATGTCCATCAACAGATGAATGGATTACAAAATTATGGGATATATGCACGATGGAATTCCACTGTCATGAAGAACAAAATTATGTCATGTGCAGAGAAATGGATGGAACTGAAGAATATTATGCTAAGTGAGATTAGTCAGTCACAAAAAGTGAAAAGTCAGATGTTCTCCCTCATATGAGGAAGCGAGGGAGAAAATGGACACAGGAGGGACTCTAGACAAAGAAAGAGAAACCTTAGTGGAGTAAAGGAAATGGCCTGAGGGAGATGAGACGGGAGGGAGGAGGAAGACTGGAAGAGGGAAACACTTCAATGGATATGATGTATGTACACAAACTTATCAAAGCCAATCACTGTATTGAGCATGGGAAGGTGGCGAGGGAGAGAGTGGGTGGGAACTGGGGGAGACTCAATCAGTGCTGTGTGCATGGAGGCCTCTATCACCCTGCACTTCATCAAGATGTGTGATTACAATGCACCAATAAAAAAAAAAAAAGATTATTTCCATCATCACAGAAAGTTCTATTTGATAGTTCTGATTTAGATGTTAACTAGTGAAGGAGAGAAATAGAACAATAGACGTGCTGCACATTTTTTTAGGTATTGTGTGTGTATACACACATATATATGTACACATGTGAAATATGTGTATATTTTATATGTACACATATATTTCATAAGAGAGGCATGAGAACTTTAGAGTACATTGAAAGGACTTACACATGGATGCACACATGTGTTTGTCTAGATACCAAGTAGTGGTAGTATATGGGGAAATAAAGCTTCCTCCACTCCTACCAGCACTGGAAAAACCCTTAAATGTTTATTGGAAATGCTTCTAAGTATGCTCAAAATTTACTGAGGAAGAGAAAATATTGTTTCATCTCTATCACTGTAATTTCTAGCTTCACTCATAAAATGGGGTTGATACATGCTTGTTGACTTAAACTGTGCATTACTCCTAGGACAGCAATGGTCAAGGGATGTAATTCATTGTACACTCAGGTAGCAGTGTATGCTCAGCACTTTTTGCTGTGCTCCTAGCTGCCATGCTGGGCATTGAGAGTGTAGAAATGAAAATGACATCGGTTTTAATATACTTTTGAGTATGATATCATTTTGACTATCAAATTTATGAACATAAGCATGTATGCTTGTCTCCAGTTTAGGACTCTCTTTCCCCAGGGTATTTGTAAGGTCTGCTTGGGTGTGTCCTATGCTGTGATTTTGGGGAGGGGGGGTCAAGAGGAATTTTGACTAGTCTTTGATGAAGATGTTGGGCAGGGTAGACAGTGCTTAGGGTCACACCTGTCCACAGGTGTTTACTGCGCTCCTCCTAAGTGCCTACACATTTGTCAGGCCCAAGGATATTGTAAAGATCTTAAAATAAGATATAACCCTTACTGTAATTGGGAAAATGAGACACCATAGGCACATGAAGATAAAAACAGGACAGAGATTAGTGAGATGCAGACTGAGGACAAACGCTCTGGACACTAGGCCAAATTGGCACCAGGCATTTGGGGGACAAGAAGGAGCCCAATGGCCGAGCGTGCTAGTGTACGCCTATAATCCCAGTACTTGGGAGGCTGAGACCAGATAATCTGGGTTTATAGCCAGCCTCAGCTACTTAGTGAGGCTCTCTGCAACTTAGTGAAACCCTATTCCAAAATAAAGAATAAAAAATAGGACTGAGGGTGTAGCTCAGAGGTAGAATGCCCCTGGGTTCAATCCCCAGTACTGCAAAAAAATAAAAATAAAAAAAGGAGCCCAGTGGATTGATGCAGTGGCAATACCATTAGGTAGGTATAAACTGTGATAGCCACACACTTTTAAGGCCCTTGAACATCCTTTAAATCTTGGGAAAAGAATATCAAAATGTCTCCAGCAGTGGACAGCATTTTAGGTACTTGTGCAGGAAGTAGCCTGATGTAGTCTGGGAGACCCAGCACAGTAGATTGCCAGGGTGGGCTGCGTCCATCTGGCTTTCAATTACAGCTGTGTAAAAACGGTAGCGTGACTATTTATTGGGAATACAGATTCCTTCTTTTTCTTCCCATGTTAGGTGGTGGTCCTAATCTCAAAGATAATGGATCCCGGGGGAAGCATAGTTAAACAAGAAGAGAAATGAGTCCCTGTTTCTAAATACATGTTGTTTTTTTTTTTCCCTCAGTGCTAGACACTCCAGATCCCTGAACCTCAGAAAATTTGAAATTCCCAGGGATGCTCCAGCATCTGTGCTTTTTGGCTACCTTTGTAGGAAGCACGCTGCTGGCTTCCTATTCAGAATTTGAGTATGGAGGCAAATGAAATGTGTACTGCTGGGGTATTTATAATTCATACCTAAGAAAATAAACTTACTGTACTGAGAAGTCTTCATCTAGGGTTCTGTGCACTACAAAGAGGTATCTGTCATCCTGATGTTTATACCACACCGGGTTATTTAAGCAGAATGTAGGGCAAAGTTCTCTCCTGAAGACAGGCAGGCATTCATGTGATCCACAGAACAGAATCTTTTCTTTACCTGAGACATGAAATATGACTCTTTTTTTAAAGTCCTCATTAAATCTCACAGCTTCCAAAGGCACCTAATGAGAAATACTAATAGTCCAGGCCTTTGCTAGCTGCATCTGCCTGAACATATCTTCATTCTTGATGTTTATCTGGTTAGAAGAGCAATTTTTACATCCTTTTTTATGGCACCAGAATTCTTCATAAGCTTCCAATACTATAATTAAGATAAAGCATATATATAGAGAAGAAGAAGACAGAATTAATAAAGATGAAGTGCTATTCAGGTTTTGCAATATAATAATGGAATAAAAATACTAAGGTGAGCTGAATCCAATTCTTAACACTGATAAACCCCAAAGCCAGCCTGCAGGACGCCTGGACCTGGACTACTGACTCCCAGATGGCTCTGTGAGAAACCAGATTCTCATCATGGATTGAGTGTTCTAGTCCTTGAGAGACCTTTTCTATGGGCTGCCCACAGAACAGACTCTCATACAAAGGAGGGACAGAGACTATGGGTTTTGTTGTTGCTTCTGTTTTTATTTTAATCATGGATCCTTGGGTGTCTTTGTCTGAGTTGATGAAAGCCGTAATGGTTCCAGATGTGTGTGGACAGAGAGGACCCTGAACCCAGAAGTCAGTTTTACACAAGGTTTACACGTGGCTCCCGCCCCCAAAGCACAACATCTTGTGTTTCTTCTAGCTCCATTTCCTCACTTCATATCAACCCACATCTTGTAAGAGCAGTCATTCA
>PVLC010043306.1:0-12601 GCA_004027655.1 Graphiurus murinus | reverse complement strand
AAGAAGAAGAAGAAGAAGAAGAAGAAGAAGAGAGGAGAGGAAAGGAGGAGGAGGAGAAGGAGGAGGAGGAGGAGGAGGAGAAGAAGGAGGAGGAGAAGAAGGAAGACGAAAGGAAGGAAGGAAGGTGAAGGGTTAAAAAATGCAAACCTTTCACAGGGAAAATGTTTAATTCTCTGGAGGAAAGTTCATCCTAAAATCAGCATGGACTTATATTCTGGATTTATCCCCTACCCCTGACATTCACGAATTGATAACTAAACCTTGTTGGTGCTAAAGAATATGAATATAAAGTGAAAGACATATTTGATGAAAAATGCTGTAAAGCACAGTAGCATTAACAACTCTGCTTTAAGACCTGGATGGAAATTTGTAATAAGAAAACAAGGAGAATGACTGACAGTGTTCTTAATTTTAATTGGAATAGCATAGCTTCTGAAACCCAGAGGTGTCTAAAGGACAAAATACTACTTTGGTGTCCTGAGATCAGGGGATCCACAACAGTAGCAGCAGCATTAGCTATAGGAACTCTTGGTAGGAAATTCTGCAGTACAGATCCACCTGGGAAGCCAAAGACAGTGATCATTTCAGTCATTTCCAAATGTTTATTGAGCATATGTAATATATACAAGTCTCTATTAATTGCTGGGGCAGAGTAATGAATAAGACAGGGAACATTTCAGTTTCATAGGGTTTCTTTTGTCTAGAAAGAGAAAAGGTGAGTAAAAGCCTAAAGATGATTTCTATGATAACTGCTATGAAGGGAATTAAAGATAAGTACAGTAAAATAGAGTACAAGTAGGAGCAGCTTTAGATAGGATGTCAAGGAACACCCCTCTCCAAAGAGATGAGAGCTAAATGATTAAAAATGTCCAGGTCAACCAAAAATCCAGGCAAAGAGCACAGCCTGTAGAGAGAAGAAAGCCGTCAAAGAAATCCTTTATGACAATAAATTACTAGGCCTGGCCCTGTAACAGAATAAGGCCTCTTGGGATAAAAAGGTATAAATGAGTTAAGGTCAAGATGACTAGAGATGAATTCAAAGCTAGATGAGAACTAGATTGTACAGGACAATATAAACCAAGGGTCAGCAAACATTTTATGTAAAAGGCTCAGATAGCAAATATTGTGGACTTTGCAGACCAAATGCTCTTTGATGCAACTACTCAGTCCACCATTGTAAGGCAGAAGCAATCATGGACAATAAATACATGAATGATCATGGCTGTGTCTAAATAAAACTATTTATAAAAGTAATCAGTGAACCCAGTGTGACCTGCATGCAACTCCTGCTAAGAACCATGGAAAGGATACTGGATTATTCCAAATGCTTTTGGAAGTCCTTGAAGAGCTATTTTTGTTGCTGTTATTTGTTTGTTTACTCAGTTGCTTGTTTAGTGAGAGAGTCTGATATATATTTTCAAGTGATCACTCTAGTTGCTATGTGGAGATTAGTTAGTAGGGGATAAAGAGTGAAAGTGGAAAAGAAAAACAGGGAGTATCACAATGTTCAGTCAAGATGAGAGGTTATTTGAACTGGAGCATCTTTTTCTTTTTTTTGGTACTGGGGATTGAGCCAAGGGGCATTCTACTTCTCCAGCCCTATTCTTTACTTTGAAATGGACTCACTAAGTTGCAGAGGGCCTCACTAAGTTGCTGAGGTTGGCATTGAACCTATGATCCTCCTGTCTCAGCCTCCCAAGAACTGGAGCATCTTATAGTGGATCTAGAAACCTATTATATAGATTTGTGGAGGAAGGGAAAGGACTAGGTGAAGGATTTCATTTTGAAGACGAGGAAAATGCATAAACCAAGGACAACTCTTGGTTGGAGGCATTTAATAGCATAGAGGAAACTTGAAGTTCAGCTGAACAAATAGTTACAATAATAATTCCATTTGGAATATGTTTTATATTTGAATAAATATCCAGTGGAGATGTCAGGTAAACAGCTGGATATGCAGCTCAGAGAAGAAGTCTGAGTTGGAAATTTTTGATTGAATCAGGAAATGGTTAATATTCATCCTTTTTTTTTTAACCAACAATGACATCATCAATTCCACATGATTTTATTGAATGTAATTTTGATAATCAGTCAAGGAGGAAATGTAAATGAGAGAAAATAAGGATAACAAGTACAGAGACCTGCCTGTGGATCTCTGAAGGGCCAAAGCGGAGGAAATGTCAGTGAAGGAGACAGAGAGGAAGCTGCCATTGAGTAGAAACAAAATTTGGACAGTGTCATGTTATCTAAGCCTAAGGAAGAGAATGTTTCAAGAGAAATTATGGCTGGCTGCTGCTGAAAGTCTGAGTAATACCAGGATAGAAGTACACCCACTGTTCTAGCAATACAGAGGGTACTGACAAGGGAACTAGAGAAAACAGAACTCAGTTGGAATGAGCTAAAGAATGAATGAGAAGTGAGGAAATCACCACAGAACAATTCTTTGGACATCTCAAAGAATTTACTGTGATATTCAGAAGGTGGAGGATGGTATGGGTTTTATGTAAGATCAGAGATGCAAAAGCAGAGTTTAATGCCACTAGAAGTTATCTATGAAAGGCAGCAATGTGGATAAAGCTAAAGGAGACAGATGCTAAAGGCAGGAAGTCAGTGAAGGTGAAGGGGTTAGAGACAAGTCACACAGAGCTGGGACCCATTCTGCTACCTGGTGCTCAGAATGGACAACCTGAGTTCTTCATTATCTAAAATCTGAATTTCCAATTCTTAACCTTCCAGCTCTGACAGATGACATGTGATATGTCATAAAAAAAAGGTTAAAGAAGTATTTAACAGGGGAAACAGAGATGTAAAGAAGGCAACAGTAGAAACAATGCTATGTACATAGATTAAGCCAATGCCAATCTCAAATGCATGTGCAGGAAAGGGGAGGGAGGGAGTGGGGCCTGGAAGGAACTGCCTCAAGAGGTGTGTGCAGGTATATTCCTATCACTCTATGCCTCAGTATGATATATAATTGCAATGCACCAATAAAATAAAGAAGTATTTAACAAACAGAAAGCTAAAATAAATTATAATTGCAAAATAGGTTAAAATAAGATACAAGGGAATACAGAACTGGAAATGTATTTTGAATTTGGTCCCTGTGTATATTGACTCCAAGATGAAATAATCAAAAAGGAGTTCAATATATTCTGCTCTGAAAAACTAGACAGGGAAGAATTCCAGGTCCCCCCACTGTTCTTAGATAAGAATATGGATAGTTACTAAACCAAAGCATACTCCATTTGTGATAAAGGAAGAAAAGAAGAAGAAGGAGAAGGAGAAGGAAAAGGAGAAGAAGAAGGAGGAGGAGGAGGAGGAGGAGGAAATTGGGGGGAGGAGGGTCAGAATTCTATTCAGACACTAACACAAGATACTACCAACCAAGAATCTCTAATAGGGTCATAGTGGTTATATAAATATTTAAATAATGTCATCCTCATTGATAGCAGACCCAGTCTTGAATTTTTTTAGAATTCCCCTGCATACCCTGGCCCACATTCCCTAACATCTCCCCATTATCAAACAACTAAGGAATTCTTGCTTAGCACAGCAGGGTACCTCTGATCCTCTGATCCTACATTTCTTTACTGTACTTTTTCTCTTTAAAATCCTTCATCTCAGCCACAAGTTCAAATTTAATAGGCTGACACTAAGGTAAGAAAAGTAATTCTTGCTCTTGAATAGTCTCCAAAACAATCTTCCAACTACAAAATTTCTCCAAAGGTCTACATAATACCTTGGTTTAAAAGCAGGTGGGTTTCTATTCCTCCCAGAGAGATCAGACAAAACACAGCAAGCACAAGGGATGCTGCAAGTATATAGGAAGGGGAGCTAACTGAGAACTGAAAGCATAGGAATTTGTAGAACTGCAAGGTAGGTCAGATTGGCTGGAGCACAGAAAATATGGGAAACACAGGGAAGTGATGGCCACAGCAGGAGAGGATAAAGAGACCTGGTTCCTGGTCACCTGGTTTATCATCTCATTTTCTATATGTGAGTTTGAACAAGTTATTCAGTGTTTTTCAGTTTACTCATTTGAAAAGTAGAAGTAATAATACTGACTCCTTAAGGTTACTAAAAGGGTCAAGTGAATTAAAAGATGAAAAGTGTTTAGAAAATTGCCTGACCAGTGAATGTTCAGTGAAAGTTAGCTGCTTGATGGAGAGTGGTGTCTTATTTTGGTGGAAGGGGGTGGTGTGACTGGTTCCATGGGCAAATGTTTGCATTTAAGTCACTAAATATAACTACCTCTGATGTCACCCAGGCATAAAGGGTGTGTATCGCAGACTATTTCAAAATGGTCCATGACTCTTTTCAACAGAGAGTGGGAGGCTTGGCTGAGTCACAGGAAATGCAACAGAGTAAGGTCCTATAAAAGAAGTTCATTAGCATCAAGCTGGCCTAGCATAAGTACAGGACAGATTATTTATTCTTTATGACTATAGTTTGATACTGTTTGCAAAGCTCAGTGGTAGGGTTTCTTTATTTCCTTTTGTGAAGCTCCTCCTGTAACAACTTCTGTTTGGGATACAGTCTGACCATTACCTAAATTTTGCTACTTAGAAGATAAATAAAAGGTTCTTAGGTAATATAGATGGTTTAGTAGAAATGAAATTTGCCCAGTTGGCATAGGTCGATGGTTTAGAGAGGCAGGACCATGGTGTACCTTTTCAGTAGCACTTGATCTTTTAACTTTCAAGATGGTCTGGTGATATTTTCATGATAAATTCATACGAAAACTTATTCAGTGTTAAAATGTGAATCTATGATTCGTAGCCAATCATTTTTAAAGGATGTACATAAAATATGGTATATACTAAAATTAATTCTGAAAAAAATCTGAAGACCCCCCCCAAAAAAAGAAAGAAAACAAAACCCAGAAATTAGCCTGTTTATTGATTCCAAGTTAAACAAAGTAAAAATGGCTATAATATTTTTATCATTTCATCCCATATTCTATTTTTAAATGTACAGGAAGAATAGAAGTTGCCATACTTTAAAGTTTCTTCCAGATTAACATCATGATAAATCATTCACTAAGTTTGTGTAACTAAAATGCTAAGCCTAACATATCTAAACTTTACCTAAAGAAAATCAAGTAACTTCTCCAAAATTTTACAGGATGGAAGGGAGGAAGTGAGGAAAGAAAAATATAAATAGATCTACACAAATTTCCCTCTCTTAGTTGATTTTGTTTTGGGGTGGGAAGACCAGGTATCATTTGCCAACAGGATGACATAAGCCTGACTAAATGACATATGATTTCTCTACCATTGCAATCTTCCAAACAGAATTGCAGTTAGAGGCTAATGAGGGGTACCATGAAATTTAAAATAAATAAATACTTCTCAATCTTCATTAGCTTTGAAACAAATGTAATTTTTTTGTACTTTATTGAAGGGTCATGCATATTATCTCCATCTTAGAATATGAGCTTGCCACATTGGTCTGAGAAGAAAGAAGTTAATGTCCTATATTACTGAAAGGGTTTGCAAAAGTTCGCTGGGAGAGATTATATACCACAGCCAGCACTGATGAATATCTGCTGTGAATGAATGAATTCAGAGAAAGAGACAAAAAATAAAACACTCATATAAATCCATTTAAAGAACCTAAACAGACAACTAGAGGCACAGCTAAAAAGAGGAGTCTTTCTAAGCACAGCCTCCATAAATTTTGATTTCCAAAACTTATAAAATAATCATTGACATCAAAGTATAGCTATAAAATAAAGTATCCATGAATTTATCAGCATTTTAATTGAATGACTTAGTTTCCATATTTTACTTATTATTAAGCCTTCTGTGGATGTAGCTCCATCCCAGCTAACCCATCTTCCTAACTCAGGCCTTCCCTTAAACCCCACAGGACAACAGTTGGAGAACTCCCAGTTGCTCCCAAGGTCCTGGTCCAGAAGATTTAGAGCATTTGGTACTCCTTTGTAGTCAAGGATCCTGTAGCTCCTGCTTTTCTATGACTTTAACAGCTCACAATTTCTAGAAATGACTACAATCAAAGGGAGCCAACTTTCTATCTAGCCTGATCTCTCCTCTGCTGGAAGCCTTTGGATGTCTGGGATTTCACAGGGCTTCCCAGTCTCTGACACCAGAGAGAGCCCTGTCCCCACCTGAGCCAGCAGGCTAGAGCTTGCTCTCTAAACTCCATCCAACTAGGGCAAGGCTCAGTCTCCCTTGGCTTTGCTTGAGAGTCCAGGAAGATTTCTCCTTTGGTCTCTGGCTCTCTCTCCACCTCCACTTCACACTTCTGAGGCTAAGCTTGTTCTCCATCATTCAGTTCAAAGGTCCTTTGAGCAGCAGCAGATAGGTTTACTGTCACAGATCCTGGGACAACTGTGCAGACTGCTGTCTTCTGGACCATAGGGTTTGTTAGGTGACCAGCTCTTCTTATTTCATTTCCTTACTTCAATCCTCTCTCAATGTGTGTGTGTGTGTGTGTGTGTGTGTGTGTGTGTGTGTGTGTGGATGGTCCTGCACATATGTATATATTAAGATACTTATGATAACTGTTTTATACTGTTGCAACCATAATGAGTTGATCACACTGTATTATTTTATGGCTTAGGATAAATTAAATAATGTAATGATTTAGGATATAAAATCTTCAGTTCAATGCCTGCTGCTTAATGGCAAGTTACCAATGCACTTTGTGCCTTGTTTTCCTTATCTGTAGGAACTTTATGAAGATTATATGAGAATATAAGTCATATAAATGTAAATCCTGGCACAGGGTAAGCACTGTATCAATCTTGGCCTTTAAGCCTATTATTTCAGTTTTACTCCATAGAAAAAGTTCAGTGGATTTCTTCATATATCATTTGCTTTACATTTTTTTCTTAAGAATATATTTTGCGTATTGCATTTGCTCAGTGATTTTTGACCTATAGCCAAATTTATACCCAAAAAAAGTTTTACTAGCTTTTAATGTTATAAAAGTATATGAAAGCCGGGAGTGGTGGCGCACGCTTGTAATCCCAGCATTTGGGAGGCTGAGACCGGAGGATCCGGGTTCGTGGCCAGCCTCAGCTACCTAGTGAGGCACTCCGCAACTTAGTGAGACCCTGTTTCAAAATAAAGAATAAAAAAATAGGGCTGAGGGTGTAGCTCCGAGGTAGAATGCCCCTGAGTTCAGTTCCCAGTACTGCAAATAATAATAATAATAAAGAATAAAATAGGGCTGGATGTGTAGCTCAGAAGTAGAATGCCCCTGGGTTCAATCCCCAGTAGCAATAAAGAAAGAAAGAAAGAAAGAAAGAAAGAAAGAAAGAAAGAAAGAAAGAAAGAAAGAAAGAAAGAAAGAAAGAAAGAAAGAAAGAAAGAATATGAAGTATTACAAGTGCGGTGGTGCACACTTGTAATCTCAGAATTTGGTAGGCTGTGACCGGAGGATCTGGTTCTCAGCCAGTCTCAGCTACCTACTGAGGCACTCCACAACTTAGTGAGACCCTGTTTCAAAATAAAGAATAAAAAATAGGGTTGGGAGTATAGCTTGGAGGTAGAATGCCCCTGAGTTCAATCCCCAGTACACCCCCCCCCAAAAAAGTATATTAATACAATAGTTGTGAAACAAGTGTCAAAAGGGTCTGTTACTATTTTGACTATGCCTTTGACTAAAAATATCATAATTTATAATTCTCATATTTTATTTGTCATTATTAGTGTGTCTCATTAGTGAACAACCATATAATCATTCAATGCATCTGTTTTAGTAATACAAGGGTAAACATACAATTCAAGAAATGTGATACAACTGGCAAACTCACTAAGAACTGGCTTTTTCTTGGTCTATGGGATGGAATTATAGGCTACAAGCTTTCGAGGAGTCAAGGAAGAGTAAGTGTATATGTAACTGTGTGCTCCCCTTGGATTCACTTAAACTTCAGCCATTGATTTTAGAACAAATTAATGAGTATTTTCTGGCCAAATATGAGGCTAAAATTGAGAGCAATAAACCAAACCACTTGCACATATTTTCATATTTTTGAAAGTTGAGAAATTTTAAAAGAAATATGACTGAAAGCTTTTGTAGACTTCTAATATGGAATTTTCAAAACTGAGCATAGCCCTGTAATTAGAGTTGATAAACATTTTATTACCAAAGGAAGTGTTAGCAATGAAGCCTTCATTGCTGTTTCAATTAAAACAAGATCATTGGTTACATCACAATGAAAATCCCAAACAGACTCTCATCTGATTGGTTAATCTTTCCTACTTCTCTGGGGACTAAGAAGGCTAATCTCACATTCTTTCAATTGGTAGTTTTTAAGTTTGACCTTGAAATTTTGAGAGATTTAACATTACGCACAACAGAAAGCTATCCCCTGCCACATTTCAGTAGTGCATTCTTTGTTAAATGTAGAAAACAACAACAACAAGAAATCCCATTGGAACCTGTATTTTATAACCTCATGATAGAGACCCCTTTTTTTGTCAGCTGCATCCTCCCTGTCCTGAACTATACTTAGACCAACAGAGAGAACTAGTCTCTTATTTGAGCTTTCCTCTTTGTTTGTTTTGCTGTTTTGAGAGATTAAAGGAGAAAATAAACCTCTGATGATTTAGCATGTTTTCCCAGGCAGCGGGATGCTTCCCTGCACATTGCCTCTGAGCGGATCATACTTAATCTCTGGGCAAAGAACAAATGTCTCATGCCATTGAGCAGCAACTTGTAGGTCTGATTAAAAAATGGCCCTGACAGCTCCCATTGAGATTTTCATCCAATTCCCTTCAGTTCCATGTTGGTAGATTTAGGTGAAAAAGCATAATGGCAAAGAAGGCTATTTGGGGGAACATGGAAAAACATTGTAAAATAATCAGACGTCTAAGAGGACTATCATGAGACATTCTTTTCCCAGCATGGAAAACAAATGTGAACCTTGATTTACTGCAATAGGCAGTAGTTTTTCCAAGTAGAGAAGGCCATATTTACCAAAAAAAAAAAAAAAAAGAACTTCAGACTGCTTGGGGATTATGAGGACCAGGAATTCAAATGAACTTTGTCACTATTGGCAATTGGGTGAGAGAAGGATGTCCCTGGTGGGGCACAGATGGCATGTTTGAATGAGAACGCTGATTATGCCAAGAGGTTAGGATGCCTGAGAGCACTGCTTATTGATCTGTGAGTAGCACCATGAGAGAACTGGCTATGAATATTGATCTGTGAGTAGGATGCAGTAGAGCTGGCTATGAAGAGGAATTTATAACTCTCTAAAGCACCTGTGAGATCAAAACAACTTGAAATACACGTCTGATATAGGAATCATTTTAATTCCCCTGGTATCTTCAACCCTCTCTCTAAAAATAACTGGAAGAAATCCCATCTGTTTAAAATGCAGTGCACAAAATAAAAAACATGGAACATTAGAAACCAGTATTCAGTTAAGACACATTTGCATGCAAAATTAAGACAAAATATGCAGGAAGCATAGGAACAATCAGGGAGGTAAATTCACAAAAGGTTACTGCCAGATCTGCTGAGGAGCAAACTAAGCTGTAATACTCTACCTTTCACATGACTAGATTCCTTCAAATGATAGCTTCTGTTTTTAGAGGCATTTGGCCAGTTTTGACTCGGCCCTTTTCAGAACCCCTTGAGGACTCCAGCTCCATGGAACAAAGGACCTTTACTGTAATTCAGTCATCTCTACCTAAATCTCTGCTGTTCTTCATGAGACAACATAAGGCTCTTATTCTACCAACAAAACTATGCCTGACTCTGAAGGCATAGACTTTAGTGATGTAAAGTGCTTGGGATTCTTTAAACTGAACTTCCCTGAAAGCCATAAGCATTTTTAGGTTTTTTATTATTAGTAATTAAAACTCATTTAGCAAGTCTATTAAGTTACATAAATTTAACTGCAACTTCCTGATTATGCATATAGTACAATCTAAGAGGCAAAATTAACTCTGACCCAAAAAATCTTGTCTGAGAAATTTCATTTAATACTCCTGCAAGAAAGTTTTGCTTATGTAACTTTGAAATGGAAGGGCTGGGAAAGAAAGATTTTTTTTCCAGGCTTCTCTTCTGGGCTTGTGAATGTCTTTCTTCATATTTATGTGGGGTGTGTGTGTGTGTGTGTGTGTGTGTGTGTGTGTGTGTGTGCACATTTGTCTTCAAATTCCATGCAAATAAAGAACCATTGATTGATACTGGATTACAGCCTAACCTGTGGCTACATTTTCATTTGACAAAGAACCTTCCCCAAACAAGGTCACATTCTGAGGTACTAGGGATTAGGAAATCAACATACAGATTTTGAAGATGTGGTTCAACTCTTAGCGAATAATAGGTATTCAAGTACTACATGGTTGCTATAGTAATTACCATGTAGCTATTGTTGTTGCATGTAGTCATTACCATGTAGTAACAACTGGTTGCTTTCAGGAATTAGTAATTTATATCATAGAGGTAGACATAGAGTAGAAGTTATGATTGGTCAATTTACTATATTTGTAATAAAGTGACCCTTTTTCAGTTTATACACAAAAGTTTTAGGCAACACATAAATTGACAAAAAGAGTAGAAACATAATATAGTTATATCCCTGTGGTGATAAAAATAATTTTCAAACTTAGTGTATATATGTATATATGTGTATGTATGCACATATATATTTACATGTATGTATATACAGTAAAAGCTTTTATTATTTGTAACACTTTAATTCACCATGCTGTTGCTGGTAAATGTTTAAAAAGAACTCATAAACCCCCAAATACTTATTTTTTTACTAAATAAATTTCTATAAATATTCCAAACAAGTCATTTCAGAAATATAAAAACTTTAATTTAGTCACCAGAGGGAGCTATACATCACTGTACAGTTACTTAAAGAGCAAATGTCAATATTGTAGAAATTATGATTTATAAAAGTGAAAACCACAGTCATACTAAGGATAACTCAGATTTGAGTACATTCACCTAACTGAACTTCATAACATTTTACCCAATAACAGCAGAATGCACATTTTTTTTTTACAAGTGCATGTATTACATTTACTAAGGCAGATGATATTCTAGGTTATTAAAGACTCAAAAAGCTCAAAAGTATTCAAGACATAGAAACTTTTCTTTGACCACAGTGAAATTATTCAATGATAGAATTTGTGGAAAAATTCCAAATTATTTGGAAACTAAATAACACCCCTGAAAATAACTCATGTGTTACAGAAGAAATCAGAAGGAAAAACTATATTTAGAACTGAATGAAAATGAAAATACTATATCAGAATTTGTGGGATGCTGATATAACAGTAAATAGAAATAAATTTACAGAACTAGATGCCTTTCTTTAAAAAGTAGTCTCAAATCAATGACTCAGCTTCCACTTTAAGAAACTAGACTTTAAAAACAAAAGAAGAACAGATTATAGCCAATGTAAGCAGAAAAAACAAATGTATAAAGATCAGGGTAAGATCTAAGAAATAGAAAACAGAAAAACAATAGAGAAAGGCTATGAAATCTAATTCTGGTTACCAGTAAAAATGAAAAACCTCTACCCACAAGGATCAGATGATCAGAAGAGAAGAAAGACACAAATGATCAACACAGAAATGGGAATGATCTTATCACTACAGATGCTACAGAGCTGCTGTCAGCCTCAGTTAGGAGTCTAGTTTTTCTATTAAGTGGATTAAGAAAAGCATACCTTTGTGTGGAAACTAGTCTTCCCCATCCTGACATGCATACAGAAAAGTTTCAGGCTCTCTCTTTGGTGCTTCTACTAACATTTTTAAACTTACTCTACTGTATTCTAATATCTCTGAACTCTAGACAAAGAGCTTCAAGTATCTATTCAGATGCTGGACAAATACTTGAAAATACTTGGAAGTATAATATCTTCTAGGATGTATAAAAGGTAACCAAGTAACAATGAACATTGATGGAAAAAGTAAACCCGTTCTGGGTGAGTTCTCAGGGGCCTGGTAGCTAGTTAGCAACGGCAGAAGGGAGTATCTGGATATCATTCTTGCCCATGGCTCTGGATTTGTTTTCTTCAATTGGTGAGATTAAGCATCTTTTAATATATAATGTCCACCTGAATTTCCTCTTTGAAGAGCTGCATTTTAATATTGCTCACATTTTATTGTTTTCTTCAAAAATTAATAAAAGTACATTGTATAATTGGCATTTAATCTACTGTGTGCTGTATACGGATTGCAAATATTTTTCTCCATCTAGTGTTTACCTTTCACTATAGTTTATGGTAGTTTTTTACCATTACATATTTTTATTTATATTTTATGAACTTAAGTGCTCTAAATTTGTTTTTTCTTTATGTTTTGACTTTTAAGTTTCCAATTAGCAATAATCATGCCTCGGATAAACCTCATTGGCTACAATACTGCCATTGCGCAGAAAAGCTACCAAATTTTCATGTATCATTATCTCCTCTTCTCTTTAATATAGTACTCGAGACTCTAGCCAGAGCAATAAGGCAAGAGAAGGAAGTCAAAGGGGTAAAAATAGGGAAAGAAGAACTAAAACTATCCCTTTTTGCAGATGACATGATACTATATTTAGAAGACCCAACAAACTCAACCAAAAAACTTATAGAACTGATCAACAAATTCAGTAAGGT
>PVLC010043305.1:0-12604 GCA_004027655.1 Graphiurus murinus | reverse complement strand
TGCCCTAGGGACTGCAGCCATAATTACAGCCACTGCTGCCTGAAGGGGCAGAGGCGGAGCCAGTGTCTGCTAGTACCCACCATGATTTCACCCAGCTGAGAACCTTCCTCCCAGGATTGCATTTGCTCTAGGTTCACAACCACAGGAGGGAGGGCTATGAGCCTCCCAGACGCCCAGGAAACTAAGGCTCCAAGAGAAGTGGGAACTTGGTTCCTGGAAAGTTCTCGGAAAGGCACATGGCCAGGTCTCTTGTACTTTCTTTTATTTCTTGGCCTTCGAGACCCTCTCCACAATGCCACCTCCACCACACACCCAGAGGAAACCCACACAGAATGCACACAAGCCCAAGGGTCCAGCCTCCCCTCTGGGGCTCTCCGTAGTGTAAGAAGTCCTTTCTCAGGTCTAGGCTACATCCTTCCTGCTGTCCACAGATGTCAAAGCCCAGTGGAAGCTTGTGTGCATGGAGGCCAGGCAGCCTGAGCTTCCACACCAGGCCCAGGCCTCTTCTCTATGCTCAGCTTACTGTGAATCTCCTCTCTCCCACCTACCCCTCCCCGCCCTCCCCTCAGGCTGTCACCTTGCAGCAACGTTGGCCCCAGGAAAGCTGCTCAGTGCTTCCTGACTCCAGAACTCCCTGGACCCGTGGCAGCTCCTTCAGCTAACCTTCACAGTGCCCTCTGTACACGGAGCATTCCTGATTTTAAAAAAATGGGATTGAAACTGAACACAGGGGGCCTGCGATGCTGAGACTTTCACCTGCTCGACCTTGGGATAGTCCCTTCGAGACTCAGATCCCCAGTGGCCTCTTCTGTTAAACAGAGTAACACCACCCTGTGATGAAGCTGCTCTGCAGAACAGAGCAGCTAAAGCCTGTGAAACTCACAGCCCAGGGCCAAGCGCCGGTGGCCTCGTGGGCACTGACAGTTGAAGCAGGCCTCACATGTGTCTGTGACCAGGAGCCCCACAGGAGCTCAGACCCAGCTAGGTCAGTGGGCCAGCAGGGAGGAGGCAGGAGAACACCCGGCTGGGGGCGGCCACGGCACAGGTACAGGGATTGCAGGATGTACTCAGAACCAGGACTCCAGTGGTCTGCCTGGACCAGAGGATGAAAAGGGCCAGCGGGGCATAAGGCTGCAAGGCAGGCAGGGCCCTGGCAGAACAGCCTTCATTCCTGACCCAGGCTGGACTTTACCTCCGCCCAGTGCTGCCCCTGAGGCTAGGGGTGGGGAGGAAGGAGATGTGCAGAGTAGTGTATTAAGAAGATTAATCTAGCTGCAGTGGTGGCAACATGCGGATGGCTCAGAGGGGAGACCAATTAGGGGATACTGCAGCGGTCCAGGCAGGAGGCCTGAGAGCTGGCTCTGGCTCTGGCAGACAGTGATGTGTGTGTACAGGAAAGGTATGAGGGTGCAGACCAGCCAGGCCAGAGCTGAGGGGAGGCAGGGACAAGTCACCCTAGCCCCACCCAAGTCCCACCCCAGCCCCATCTCCTCAGCTCCACCTGCTCTCTGCTCCCCAATTGGGACTCCTCTACTCCCTGCCTACTGGATCTGCCTGCTGTCCCTCTGCCCCTGTGGATGGCGCCCCTTCAAGGAAGCACGGGAAGTCCAGGGCCCCTGGGTGGCAGAAGGTCCCCAGGGTGTCCCAGGCTTCATCATGCAGATCACTGGCCTTGCTCATCCCCTCTCAGCTTGGAACCTGGCCTCTTGGAGCAACCCCCTCCAGCACCCTCATGCCCCTCTGCACCCCGCTAAGTGTCACTGTGCCTCCTAACCTGGGGTGATGCCCAGGCTGGCTGTAGCCTCTCCCCGTCACACACCTCCCTGGCTCCTGAAGCCTCCCCTGGTGAACACATGGCGTACCCACAGTGCCAGCTCCGCTGTGAGGCCGCCACGCCAGGTCCCTACTACTTAAATTTCTGGAGCCCTAGGTCTGCCCCTCACCCACCCGGACAACCTCTAGCCTGGAGCCCATGGTGGAAGGCTGCCCTCTTGACACAGACTTCAGAGGGACCCTGCCCAGCGGGCCCGGGTGCAAGCCTGCGTCTCTCTGCTGCGGCTCCAGAATTGCTGAGCATTGCGGCATGGAGTCACGAAGGGAGCCGTGCTGACTGGACAGGCAATGCCTGCCGGGGGCCCTGGGCTGCTTTATGCCTTCAGTCACAGCCCTCCACCTCGGTCCTTCTGGAGCGGCTCCAAGCCTTCCCCACTCCCCAGCCCCCAGCCCCACGCCAGCCTGGCCTCCTGCTCCCCATTGCTTTTCTCTCTTCTCCACCTACACTTGGATCGGATTCTCTGCCCCTCTCCCCAGCTCCCCTGGGCCTCTTACATCAGTTATCCCTGCAGTCCTCACTTCTCTACCCTTTTCCAGGCAGAGACCTTCTGCATGAGCCCAGGTCTTGCCAGGCCAGCTCCCTCCAGAGACCCTCTTCCCAGCCCTCCTCTAAGTGACTGCCTTGTCAGCACCCAGCCTGAGCCAGCTCCTCCTTCCTCACGCCTGGCCTCCCCTGGCTTCCCTGGCCCTTGGGCCACCTCCCGCCTGTCCTGGGGCTCCTCTCCTGCCACTTCTCTCCCCTTGGGCCAACATTCCACAGAATTCAATCCAAGCCCACTTCTTCCCCTTGGCGCCCTCCCTCCACCATGCCCCCACTCCCAACTCTCCAGCTGTCACTGGGGTGTAGACGACACTGAACAATCTCCCTCCGAGCCCCCCGCTCCTCATCCAGAGAGCCAATGCCTGCCTGCCTGATATCCTCCCGGCATGGCCCACAGCCATCTCAAACTCAGCACGTCCAAAACAAATCCTCTCACCTCCTCTCCCAACCTGCTTCCCCACCAACTGCCTGGCTCTGCCACTCTTGGATATTGTGTTTTGAAATCTTGGGGTTATCGAGGGCTCATGCCTGTCCTTCATCCTTCAGGACAGTCAGGTGCCCAGACCCAAAGACCCTGCCAGGGGGACGGCTGTCCTCCCCATCTCCCACTCTCATGGCTGGCAGTGTGACATGGGGCCCTCATTGCCTCTAATCTGAACAATAGAAATAGCCTCCAGGCCCCTCCCCTGCCCAGCCTGCATCCATGGAAGCTCTGGCTTCCTTCAGCACCACCGCTGGGCTGGACTCACGTCACCCCCTGCTCAAACACCTTGCGGCCCATCCAACCGGTGCATTTCCAGCCAGGCTGCTGGAATGTCCCCTCAACCACCCACTTAGACGTCTCTGCTCCTAACCCCCGGCTATGGATTCCACTCATCCTTCAAGGTCACCCTCCTTTCACGAAGACCTTTCAAATCCCTCACCCGAGTATAAGCACCTCTCCTTTGTTCCCCTAAATGCCCCTTCTGGCATTTGGTACCAATGGCCCATGAAACAGAACAACTTTTCAACTAGAACCTACACTTCTCGGGTGCTCTGGCTCTGCCCTGGCCCCCCAACATGCTAATGTTCTTTCCTAGTGTGCTGCACTTAGGATACACTCCCCATGTGGAATTGGGGGAGCCTGGAGCCAAGACATGCCTGAAAGGATGTGAGCATGTCTGGGCCAGGCATCTCCAGAACAGGGCCTTTCTTGCTCCCTCTCCCGACATCCCTTGAAATCATGGGGCCAAGCTGGGTGTGGTGGAGCATGCCTGTAATACCAATAGTTGGGAGGTTAAGGTAGGAGGGTTACAGGCTCAAAGCCAGCCTCAGCAACTTAGCAAGACCCTGTTTCCAAATAAGAAGAAAAAAGGGCAGGGAGTGTCGTTTGGAAGTAGAATGCCACTGGGTTCAATCCCAAGGAAAGAAGAAAGGAAGGGAGGAAGGAAAGAAGGAAGGGAGGGAGGGAGGAAGAGAGGAAACCAGACCAGCTGTCAAAGGACTGTCCCCTCAAAGACTTTCTTAGCCCTCAGTCCCAAACTCTACCTGGAGGCCAAGGAACAGGCTTGGGTAGGAGGTGTCCATGAACCCTTGCCTTCGAAGGCCACATTTGGGGTGTCTGTGTGTATTTTCTGAGGAGACAGTTCCCCAGCCTTCAGTAGAATAAAAAAGGAGTCTGACTCCTTTTAAAAGTCGAGACCTAACACACCTGGATCCCCCTGCCCCACCCCCAGCTTTCCTCACAGTGAACAGCCGACCTCACTTATAAATAGAAACTCTCTCTGGACATGTATCTGGAGTGACAGGATGGACCCACAGTCTGAGTGGCAAGCAGAATTGTCCCCTGCCCTGTCCTTCCTGGCTTGCATGGTTATCTACCCTGGATCCACCCTCCCTCCCTCCTCTTATTCTCCCACCCCACATGCTGTCATCTTTCTTCTAGAATATGAGGTTAGCACCTGCAACCCTGCTGTGACCCAGAGCCAGGAAGGGGATGATGAGGAGGTGCCGGAGTCCCCAAGACTCCATTCTGCCCTCTCTCCTCCTCCTGGAGGGGCCTGGCCCCAGCATAGACCCAGGTTCTAAGACTATCTCTTTTCTGAGCTCCTCTAGCCTACTGAACATGGTTCCAGGATAACCCCCAGCCCAAATGTGCTCCATTCCCACACTCCCACCCCAGGTGAAACCTGAGAGTCACCCTACATTCCCTTCCCCCAGAGGGCCAAGCAGCGCTGAGTCCTGCAGATTCGCCCCTGTCTGTGCCCCCCAGGGCCCTCCTCTCCATCTCCAGGAACAAAGATATAGTGTGAGCCATCTGGACCACAGCACTGGCCTCCTCCTCAGCCCCTTCCTCCTTCTCCCCTCCCTCCCTTCTACTCCCCACATAGCTTCCAGAGAACGTTCCATAAAACACAAGCCTGCTCATATTATTGCCCTGCTTAAATCTTTTCTGAGAATCTGTCATCTTCAGGATAACATCTAAACGCCTTCCTATGCCTCTCAGGACCTACCTGGCCCTGACATTTTTTCCCCAATCTCATCCCTTGTCACTTGTCCATCCCAGCCCCCATCCAGTGGTGTGCTTATTCTGAAGGCCTGCTCACAGTTTCTGTGTTTGGCACCTTCGGCCCTCCTGGCTGCTGTACCCTCCGGTCCTCTCTTCACTAACTACACTCTACCTGTCCTCAGAACAGCGCAGGGAGCACCTCTTCCCAACCTCATATCAAGTGACATGTTGGTAGCTTGAAATTGGCTATGATGAAAGCATTTAAATTGTGGAAAATAGCAAGCACTACAGATCAGAGTTGTTTGGTTGGTTTTTCTTTTCTTCTTTTTTTTTTTTTTTGTGTGTGGTACTGAAGATTGAACCCAGGAGCATTCAACCTCTAAGCTACACCCTCAGTCCTATTTTTTATCTTTTATTTTTATTTTATTTTTTCAGCACTGGGGATAGAACCCAGGGGCATTCTACCTCCGAGCTACACCTCCAGTCCTATTTTTTGTTCTTTATTTTGAAACAGGATCTTACTAAGTTGCAAAGAGCCTCACTAAGTAGCTCAGGCTGGCTGCGATCCGGGTCTCAGCCTCCCAATATCCTTTATTTTGAAACACCGTCTCACTAAGTTGCAGAGAGCCTCACTAAGTAGCTGAGGCTGGTCACAAACCTGCAATCCTCCTGTCTCCACCTCCCAATTACTGGGATTACAAGCATGTATGGGGCTTTGGTTATTTTTTTTTAAAGCACCTATTTCTTCCTCCTCCTCTTTTTTTTTTTTTTTTGAGGGGGGGGGTGGTTGGTACTGGAGATTGGACCCAGAAGCATTCTACCTCTGAGCTAGATCCCCAGGCCTATATTATTTTTTATTTTGAAAAATAAAAAAATTGTTAAGTTGCTGAGGCTGGCCTTGAACTTGCAATCCTCCTGTCTCAGCATCCCGAGCACTGGGATTACAGGTGTGTGTCCCCACGCCTGGCTCATTATTTATTTTGCGATTCTAGAGATGGAACCCAGGGCCTTGTATATGCTAGGCAAGCATTCTATTACTGAGCTATACCCCGTCTTATTTTATTTTATTTTATAGACAGAGTCTTGCTAAGTTGTCCAGCCTGGCCTCAGACATGTGACCTTCCTGCCTCAGCATCCCAAGTAGCTGGGATTACAGGTGTGTGCCACCAACCCTGCTTTTATTTGTTTTCTGGGGGAGTTGGATGTTAAATATTTATAACATGCCACTGTTTAGGTCCAACTCTGGTGCACAGGACATGTGTGGGATGGGTGGATGGGTGGATGGATGGGTAAATGGGTGGATGGGTGGATGGATGGATGGGTGCATGGGTGGATGGGTGGATGGATGGGTAAATGGGTGGATGGATGGATGGATGGGCGGATGGGTGAGCAGGCTCCATGTGCCTCCCCTGGGAGCTGGGCACACACATGTGCTCACCAGCATCAGCTCACACACTTTCTAAGTCCAGGTATTTTCTGCTCTTTCCTCAGTGTCCTGTATCCTTATCCCTCTCACCAGTCCCCCCTGGGCACACCAATCCTGCTGGGTTCTCTGCCAGCAGGTGGTTAAGGGGTGAGGGAAGCGGGAAGGAATAAAGAGAGGGACCAGCCTTGGGGAGGGCAGGGTATGACAAAACAGGACTCCCTCACTGCAGAAGTGGGTGGAGAGGACTGAGGAGTGGGGCATTGTCATCCCTGGCAAGAAAAGTGAATGACAGGTAAAGCGGGTGACAGTGGGAGGGGACAGGGCCTGGGGAGGGAAAGAGGGCTGGGACTCCACCTCTAGGGACACACAGCAACCTCCCTCTCTGTGCCCCCCAATCGGATCAATACCAGGATCGATGAACGCAATTGCCTCATTAAGAGCACCGCAGGGAGAGCAGGACCCCGGCCGTGCACCTCCGTCAGCCTCCCGTCAGCATCTGCCAACCTCTGCCTCCCTCTGTCTCTCTTAGCTCTTCCTCCGGGAGCCACCTTTCCAGCAGTCGGCTCCATCCAAGTCCCTGTCTCCCCCTCCCTGCACTGTCTCTGTCCTCGTTTGCATCTGGGTCTCCATCTCTGTCTTCAGCTCCCTCTCTCTCTCTCTGTACCTCCATCTTCTCTGTCTCCACCTCCCCCTATGTTGTGTCTCTGTTTCCCTCACTTCTGTCTTCTCTGTCCCCCTAGGTCTCCATCCTGCCCTCTAGGTCTGTCTCCCCATCTGAGTCCCCTCTGCCTCCCTGTCTCTCAGCCCCACACATCTCCTCGCTCCCTTCCCTGGCACCCCCTCCAGCCTGCTCAGGGGCCCAGATGGCGGGACGTTCACGCCGCAGTGCCTGCAAGCTCAGGGCCACCGCAGCTCCTGGGCTTCTTACACCCCCCGCCCCTGAGCCTGCTGGGCAGCAGTCAGTCATCTGCCCAGCCTGCTGGGGACTCCCACTCACCCCATAGGCCCTCAGAACCGGGTCCTCCTGCCCATACCAGACACTGCTGCCACTGAGGGCTTGGGGGAGCCGTGGGCCGTCACTCACTTTCCTCAGAACTTGGGCAAGGAGATGCCGCAGGCACCCCGACTGATTGCTTTTGTTTTCTCTCCAAAGGGGCATCCTTCCTGACATCTAACCGAAAGCCCGCTTGCTGCGGCTTCATCTGCCCTCAGTGTGTGTGACTCAGCGTCTTCCCAGGGCAATTAAAGCCTCCACCAGCAGCATCTGGCAGGGCAGGGCCTGCTGGGCACACCCCAGGGGAGGCAGCAGTCACTAAGAAGGTGCTCCCTGGGGAGGGCCCCTGGTCATGGCCAGCACTGGGTGAGGCAAAGGAGGCTGAGGTTCAGGCTTGGGGCATCGGGGTCATGGGAGGTTAGGGGCTGCCACCACCTGGGTCCCAGGAAGAGAAAATGCTGCCCCTGGGTCCCCCCGCCCGCCTGGCATAGCGGAGCACCTCTCCCCGGGAGGCTGGCGGAGCAGCATGTGCACACACGCAGCCCAGACACAACACACCACCGCAGTGCCACGAGTTCCCACCTGCCGGCGCCACAGCGGGCCCGCCCCCGACCTCGCCTCCACAGAGAAGCAATGGGGCACAGCTGCTGGGTGCCAGGCTGCTGAGCCAATGGGAAGGGGCGACATGATGGCAAAGGGGGTGTACCTGGCCAGACAGGGCAGTGCAGGGTCAGAGCTGAGTGCTCTCAACACAGCGGGGCCAGAGGTCATGGTGGCTTCAGAGCCCCCTGAAGAATGAACACCTTGCACCTCTGCTCCCCAACTTCAACCCAGGACCCTCTCCCCCCTCCTCTCTTACTCCCTCTCTCCCTCCCATATGCCTGCATAACCATGTGATCCAACCCATCATGGCCAGGCTGCATCCTGTGGAGATGCCCCTTCCATGGCATGCTGGTGTAGGGATTGGCCAGGAGAGGTGGCCCAGTCCCCTCCCTGCTGCCTTTGGGTGCATTACCACCCAGAAGAGGAAAGTAGGAAAGAAGGCCACACAAGGACCCATGTGCTACGGCACCTAACGCTGGCCTCCCTCCCTTCCCAAGAACCAGCCGAGGGGGTGACTTGGGGCTGCACAGGGCAAGAGCTGGCTTTAGGGGAAGAAGCCCTGCCGTGAGGCCCCACGGTGCAGCCCAGTGTGGTGGTGGTGGGGTCAGCAGGGTCCCCAGGCCACACTCCCTGCGTCTGCACAGCTCGGAGAGGGAGAACGGCCTCCTCCCCTCAGCCCAGATCCCATAGCTCGCAGCCATCGGCCCCACAGAACAAGACTGCTCCTTCTTCCACATGACAGCCCTTCAAATATTTGAAGACAGCTCACCCGCCCCTGCTGAGCCTCCTCTTCTCCTGACTAAACATCCCGATTCTTAGAATGAGTCCTCAAACGCGCTGGTTTCAAGTCTCTCTCATCTACCCAGAGCCGCCCTGGTTCACAAAACGGCTCCTGACACAAGACCAGGTCAAGGCGACCTCCCTGCCCATCCCTGCAGAGCAGCCCACCCCTACCCTGCACAGCCAAGCCCTGCTCCTCACTCCCACCACATGGCCCCTCCACACTCCAGTCATTCACCCCTACGTACTGAGCCAGGGGAATGCTGGGGGACCCCCCAACACCTCCCCAGCCTGCTACCCCCTCTCCAAAGACCCACACCCCTTTCTTCTTCTTTTTTTTTTTTTTTTTTTTTTTTTTTTGGTACTGGGAATGGAATCCAGGGGCATTCTACCTCCGAGCTACACCCCCAGTCCTATTTTTAATTCTTTATTTTGAAACAGGGTCTCACTAAGTTTTGGAGGGCTGAGACTGGCTGCAAACCCGGACCCTCCAGTCTCAGCCTCCCAAGCGCTGGGATTACAAGTGTGCGCCACCACACCTAGCTTCCCACACCCCTTTCAGTGACCTGTCTTTGCCCATAAGCCAGTGCTCGTCACCTGTCCACATAAAGCCTGCCTCTTCTGAGAAGCCTTCCCAGACAGCATGTCTGCCCCTGCCCGAGCAACCTTGGCAACCACCTCGAGGCACTCTCTGTAGTCAGCCTTCGGAGTCCCCACACATCACTGCATCTCCCCGCTCCCGTCCTCCTTGCAGGCTCGCAGCAGCATGGAGAGGAACCAGGTCCCAGGGGAGGGGAGGGAAGGAGAGGGCCCCTAGAGAGAAGAGGAGCAGCTGGCAGGAGCCAGCCCAGCCCACACTCCTACCTGCTCGTGGTACTCGATGCCCATGCTCAGGGTATTGACCAGGATAGCGATCATGATCCCCCGGCCAAAGTACTTGCTGTCCACAATCTTCCGGAAGGTGTCACAGATCAGCCTCCAGAAAGCCAGCACAGAGTTGGGCTCTGCGTCAGGGCCCTGACTTCGTCGACGTCGGCTGTGGGGGTCCCGGAGGTCGCTGTGCTGAGCATCCTGTGTGAACTCGTAAACGGCCTCGTTGTCCGAGTCAGGCGCCTCGTGGTCGGCGGGCTCCAGCTCCCCTGCTCCCACCCGGGCACAGTAAGGGCAGCTGTCAGGACCACAGGCTCCACTGTCGGCCTTCAGACAAGGGCTGGAGATCTTGCAGGAGCTCTGACAGGCACCTGGAATAGCAGAGCAGAGGTCAGCGGCTTAGAGGCTCTCCCCTGGGGCTCCCCTGCCCTAGGAGGATGTACAGAGGCAGGAAGGGAGGGTCCTGGGTGTCCTGCAATGCAGGCAGTCTGAAACAACAAAGTGCCCCAAATGTCCATCGCACTTATTGATGGTCACTGCTGAGTGTCCTAGGGTTCAGGCAGAGAGGTGGCCTCCGTGTCCTCTGAGGTCCGGTATAGCTCCCATGTCCTGGAGCTTCAGCAAGAAGCCTAGACCATCTCACCTTCCCAGGGGTGCCTGGCCTGCATCAACACTGCTCTGAGTGGCATTTTCCAAGGGATCCTTAAGGCCTGCCCACACATGCATACTACACACGTGTATATGCATATTTGTGTTGCATGCACACACTCATACACACACGTATACAAGATGCACATGCTGTTTGCAAACCATGATATGTGAGCCCACACACACATACCCCAAACACACATATACAAAACACACATTCACACACACATTCATACCCAATACGCATACCCAGGTATATATACCACCTGGGTGTGCACATGCACAGTACACACATACACATCAGGTGTGAACACCAGAAACGTGCATGCACATACATTGGACCCCTTCATGCACACATACACACCACAGACATGCTCGTGTACACACTCAACCTATCCTGGGACATCAATGGCCATTTAAATCCAGCTTTGATCACAGAATGTGAGAGCTGAAAGGAACCTCAGAGACCACCCAAGTAAAGTACATGCATGCAGGCAGCTAGCTCAGGGTCCAGCCCCTAGCAGGCACAAAGCAGTATTTCCCCTCCTGACTACATCTGTGCTGGAGGGCATTAGTAAGCATCCCCTGATAGTAATGGCAGCCCTAGCACTGCCTTTTACACAAGAGGAAATGAAGTGTGTGTGTGTGTGTGTGTGTGTGTGTGTGTGTGTGTGTGTGTGTGTGTGACTGGCCCATACCCCATAGCAGGGCAAAGGAAGAGCCACCATAAGAACCTTTCGCTCTACATTCTGCGATCAAAGCTTCCGGTTCCAGACCACGTTCCCATGGAACAGCCTTGAAAATATCCCACTGTTCCCTACATGCTACACCCTTCCTGAAGCGCAGGCTCTGGGCTGTGGCTGCAGTGAGGCTGTCTGCTGGGGAGGCCAACCCTTGTCTGAGGGACCACCCACAGGCAGCGGGTGCTCACTCCCCCATGACACAGGTGTCCACCCATGGGAGCAGCAGCTCTGAGCTTGTGCTGCTCTGGCCTGGGTCTCTCTGCGGAGAGAGAACTAGACTCAGGTTGCTAATGGCACCACACTGGGCTCAGTTACTCAGTTACACACCATCAGAGCAATGAAGAGCACGGAATGTGGGCTTCAGGGTTGCATGGCTCAAGGCCACACTTCATGCATGGAACAAGCCTGGGCCATGCTGTGATCCCTCCCATCCTCCTGTTTCTCAGGCATATAATAGAGACGCTAAGCCAGCTTGTTATCTGAGTTGTCCCAAGGATCCCCAGGGATTCTGCCTGCAAGGTGGGGGACAGGCACACCATGGGGCAACCCTGGCCAGATATTAATACAAGCCACATAGAACAGAGTACACAGTAGGTGCACATTACATGATAGTTATTATTATTACGATGTAGGAATTAGGGGCTCAGGGAAGCGACTGGATTGGTTGAAGGTGCCACGGCCACGAGAGGCAGGTGGGATTCTGAGCCCGGATCCCTCTGAGTCCAGACTCCTAGTCCTCTCTGGGACACCACCCGGTCCAGCACATCCTCACCCAGTGTTCTCACCAGTACTCTGTGTCTCTAGCAGCTTGTGCATGGAGCTGTAGGGTCCAGGTGGGATGTTGAGGCTGGTGAGGGTGGGGGGCCCAGAGCTGGGGGCCACCTCCACTAGTGCCTTCTCCTTCAGCATCTCTGGTGGAGGGCTGGTGTGCACAGTGGGGTACACCTTCCCGCTACCCACAGTCCTGCCCGACGCCTCAGATGGGGACCTGGGAGGGGGCGCCTGGCAGCGAACTGGCTCCAAATGGCAGTCAGCGTGGTAGAAGCTGTGCACAGACTCCGCACCCCCCGGAGGGCCTCCAGAGAGGGTGGGTGTCGAGGGCGGTGGCAGCATGAGCCGGCGGGAGCCGTTGGCATCCCTGTCCTGGATCTCTGGGCTGGCCCGGGGGGCCCTGAGCGTCCCGTTGCCCAGGTGGTAGTGGTGGTGATGATGGTGGTGGTGATGCACCAGGTGGTGGACAGACAGGCGGCGGTGTGAGTGCGTGCGAGAACAGCTACCACTGGGCTGGGGCTCCTGGCCCCTGAGGGCCACGGGGCTGCTCAGCAGGCCGGCCCGCACGCCCACAGCCCGAGAGACCTGGGCCAGCCTGCGGGCTGCCTTGCGGAGGATGTACACCAGGTACTTGAGCAGCTCTTCGTAGCAGCTGCCCGGCTCCGAGAAACTAGCCAGGGTGCTGGCGTTAGACAGGAACCGCACACGCTGCTCCCGCATCAGCTGGCTTTCCCGCTGCTTGGTCTCTGAGAACTGCGTGGCAATCACCACCAGGCACAGGTTGATCATGAAGAAGGAGCCCACCTGTAGGGGTGGGGACAGGAAGAGGAGATGTCCTGAAGAAAAGGGAATCTCAACACAGGCCACCAGGTACAGAGAACTTAGAGCATGTCAGGCCTAATCCCAG
>PVLC010043304.1:0-12579 GCA_004027655.1 Graphiurus murinus | reverse complement strand
CAACAAGTGGTAGACTGCATAAACCTAGAATGACTATTGCTGTTGCTACGATAACTTCTCCTAGCAAGGAAGTAAACGAGGGCCAGGTAGTGACCAAGGCTTGAAGCCAATCTACAAATGTCTTAGCTGTTTCTGCCAGATTAATAGAAGTGGGCTCCACATTACATAGATCCAAAATCTCTGGGTGTAACTTTAACAAATCTTTTTTTTTTTTTTTTTTTTTTTTTCATCTTTCCCTTATTTGGTGCATTGTAATCACACATCTTTGTTAGGTACAAGCTAGTATAGGTAAAGACATCCATGCACACATTTCTCACTTAACCCTTCCCCAATTCCCACCCCACTCCCTCCTTCTCCCTCCTGCAGCTACTTGAAGAGGGCATAGGCCCAACAATTCAACACATAGGCACAGGTAAAAACTTTCTCAACAAGACCTCAAAAGCACAAGCAACTCAAAGGAAGATCAATACATGGGATTGCATTAAACTAAAGAGCTTCCGTGCAGCAAAGGAAACTATTAAGAACCTCAACAGAGAATCCACAGAGTGGGAGAAAGTTTTTGCCAGCTATTCTTCTGATAGAGGACTAATATCTAGGATATACAGAGAACTCAAGAAACTCACAGCTAAGAAAACAAATAACACAATCAAAAAAATGAGAAAAGGATCTAAATAGACACTTCACAAAAGAAGAAATACAAATGGCCAATAAATGTATGAGGAAATTTTCCACATCATTAGCAATCAGAGAGATGCAAATCAAAACTACCTTGAGATTTCACCTAACTCCAATCAGAATGGCAACTATCAAGAACACAAACAACAACAAATGCTGGTGAGGGTGTGGAGAAGTGGGAACCCTAATACATTGTTGGTGGGATTGCAAACTAGTGCAACCACTTTGGAAAGCAGTATGGAGGATCCTCAGACAAATGGGAATGATCCTACCATATGATCCAGCAATACCTCTACTGGGTATCTACCCAAAAGAATGGAAACCAAACTATCAGACCAATGCATGTGTATCTATGTTTATAGCTGCACAGTTTACAATTGCCAAACTATGGAACCAGCCAAGATGTCCATCAACAAATGAATGGATTACAAAATTATGGGATATGTACACAATGGAATTTTACTCAGCCATAAAGAAGAAAAAAATCATGTTATTTGCAAGGAAATGGAAGGAACTGGAAAACATTATGTTAAGTGACATTAGTCAGTCACAAAAAGTTAAAAATCAAATGCTCTCCCTAATATGTGGACACTAGGGAGAAAATGGGACATAAGAGGGACTCCAGATGAAGGAAAATCCTTAGGTGAACAAAGAATTTGACTTAACGGAAGGTGAAGGGGGTAGTGAGGACACCCTAATGAACATGATGTATCTTCATGAATACATCTAAGTCAATCACTAAATTGACCTTTGATTGGTTTTTCTTAGTTCTGTCATACAGTTACGTAGTTCTGAAAAATATATATATATATTGCATTCTAGAATACCTTGACATATATTGTCATGGGGATTAAAATGAATCTTGGCATCACACCAAAAAAAGTGGTTCCCCATTCAGAATCATTCATCTTAATGTAATTATATATATATATATATATATATATATATATATATATCAGTAATATTATATGTAAATATATAAAATGTTTTGTCAAAAACATTTAAGAAACATCTTTTTTGTATATGTGTGTGGAGGAGGGTACTGACGATTGAACTCAGAGGCATTTTCCTCTCAGCTACACTCTCAGGCCTTTTTATTTTGACCTTGATACAGAATCTCACTATATTGATGAGAGTCTGACTACTTGCTGAAACTGACCTTGAACCTGTGACCTTCCTGTCTCAGTCTCTCAAGTACTGGGAAAACAGGTGTTTGTCACCATGCCTGACCGTCACTGTGTTTTTATTCTCTTCTGTTTTCTTCTACACTATGTTTAACTCTTCTGTAACCTGGAGTATTGAAATTGTTCCTCTGGGAATATGACAACCTAAAAGGTAAATATGTAACTGTAACAAGTGTGGAAAGCAGAAGATTTTCTAAATTCTCATAAACTGATTTTTTTTTTTAATGTCAGATCTGAGGCACTAGCAATTCTGTAGAATTTTCAGATTTCAGTGTTAAAAGCATTAAGCATTGACATTTTCAGGAGCATGGTAGCAGTTTTACTCATTCCTACTGATAATTATAGAATTGTGTAAAAATCTACATACATTTCTTGCCAGGTCAAAGAATGAATATAAGCTAAATATGATAAAGATAAGTGTTTCTTGTTTGTATCTTATTGTTAATTATAGCCTTATTTGGTAATACTGACTTTACAAGCTATTTTCATAAATTAGGATTCATTTGTATTTTTTAAACTAAATTGTGCTATTAACTTAGAGATCACATTAGTTTGAAAAGAAGTAAAAAAAGATAGAAATCTACTACTTTACTGTTATGTGCTCATTACTGAAAGACAGATAGAAATTAATAAAACAATAGTACTCTATGCAAGAGTTAAGGTAAATACTACTTCTAAGGAACCCCAAAGCAAAGTTTCCTCACTTCCCAGGTTTCAGTAATTTTTCAAAGAAAGTTTAGGAGACAATGTAATAGGATCAAATGACTCTTTCCTTTAAAGTTCTTTCAATGCTAATAGGTGGTATGACCTTGTACTTCATCAAATAGTTTCTTGTATCAGAAAGTCAAGGGTGGGATGTTTTATTTCATTTGTGGGAGCTAGAGAGAAAATATAACACATAAGGGACTTTAAGTAATGCAAAGATAGATGTGTAGAATAGTTGAAGAAGGTTAGGGTGAAAGCAAGGGGACGAGGGAGGACTGGGAAGAAATAATTCAAATAATACTATGGCAATATGTGAAGATATTATTACCAATCTTACTAACTTCTGTGGGGATCAAGAAGGGGGAATTTGTGTGGGCTGTGGAGAAAAATTTGCAAAAAGTTGAGTGTATGCATGTTTTTTAATCACATCGAACCTCACTATGACATATAATTGCAATACACAGCCGGGCATGGTGGCGCACGCTTGTAATCCCAGCATTCGGGAGGCTGAGACCGGAGGATCCGGGTTCGCAGCCAGCCTCAGCTACCTACTGAGGCACTCTCAACTTAGTGAGACTCGATTTCAAAATAAAAGAATAAAAAATAGGGCTGGGGGTATAGATCGGAGGTAGAATGCCCCTGAGTTCAATCCCCAGTACCGCAAAAAAAAAAAAAAAAAAAAAAGATAATTGCAATACACAAACATTTTTAAACCGTACAATTTCCTAATGACATAAAAAAGAAATTTTTCAGTCTCCTAGGCTCATTTCTTTTTTAGAAAAACATAAGCTGGCTTTTACTGCTGAGTAATTATGATTTTGTGATCCCAAAGTGAATTCTGATCCTCAAGCAATATGTGTAGATGCCTTGTTCTTTATATTAAAAAAAGTCACTAGAAACACAAATATAAAATGAAAGAGCCAATAAATACATAAGGTGTAAATATACACAGGATATAAAACCATGAAAAATGAATGTAAACCAAAGATAAAAAACAAGATATTTCAATAAATAGATTTGAGGGTCTAAGGCTTAATGTCACAATGATTAAAATAAGCCCTACAACTCAGGATCTTATTGTCTGGAGAAAACAGACATTTGAAAACTTGATTTAAACAGAATATATAAAATTCAAGATTATGATTTAACATAAGGATTACAGGAATAAAAAGCGAATAATTTAAACTATTTGGAGGGAGGAAGTGAGGAAGGTGCCAACATTTAGAGAGCAAATGGAGGTCATTCATATTAATAAAGAACAGGAAGGAAATTCAAGAAGAATCATTATAACCCAAGTCAGAAGCACCAAAGGATGTGTTGTATCTTCTGGTATTATTTAATATTAAACAACTATTAATTAAAAGGGATAAATAGCAATGCAAAGTTTAGTATAAGATAAAGGTTTTTTTATTATTGAATCTACAGATTTCTTTGAATAATACAGACCTCTTAACAATATCAAATATCTCAATCCATAAATATGAGATGTCTATTCATGTTTTTTAGATATTTTTAAATTTATTTCAGTGATGATTTGTAGTTATTACCTTTCACTTTGACTACATTTATTTCTAAATGAAATTATACTTTGTAAAATTATTATAATTTAAAATGCTTTCTTAATTTCAGTTTTGTATTGCTAATACATAAAACACAACTGAATTATGTGTAAGAAAACTTTCTAAGATGTGTATTTGAAAAGTCTATCAATTGGTACTATAAAGCTCGAGGTGTGATGAATAATGTGGAAATAAACTTAATCTTTTATTAGAGGATTTCATTAGATGATGTTTTATGATCTGTAATTTAATTACCAAAATTTTTAGTCAAGAGGTAATGTATTAAGTTTTAAATCTTGTAATATTTAGGTGACTGAATATTCCAGGTATATTCCGTTTGTTAAACCCTAAAATAAAACAATATTCTTAAGCCTATAACATAACTTATAAAAGCTTTTAATACAATGATTATTAACCTCAGGGAATATATTTACAATTATATTTTGAACCATCTGTCATAAAATATGTATATGTAAAATAAGCATTGGGTTTTTTTGTTTTGTTTTGTTTTGTTTTTTTTTTGCGGTACCGGGGATTGAACTCAGGGGTGTTCTACCTTTGAGCTATACCCCCAGCCCTATTTTTTATTCTTTATTTTGAAACCAGGTCTCACTAAGTTGTGGAGTGACTCACTAGGTAGCTGAGGCTGGCCGAGAACCCGGATCCTCCAGTCTCAGCCTCCCAAATGCTGGGATTACAAGCGTGCCCTACCACGCCCGGCTAAATAAGCATTGTTTTAAAAAGTAAGTAGAGAATTAGACAGAGGTGAGAGTGCTGGGAAAAGCAAAATGTCAGTTATGAGCCACCAACAAAGGAAACAGAGTGCCTGAGAATAAAAATTCACCTCACAAAGGTGGGGGAAGTAAGAAAGAAACCTATGAGGAACAACTAGTCATCCAATATTTTCATATTCAAACATTATACAATAAAAAGTTAAAATTCTTGACCTAATACATTTTAATGACATTTTACATGGCTCCAAAGTACTTAAATAAAAATGAAGATATTGCATGCAAATATCAATATATGCAGGCAAATGAAAGAAAAAACAAACACAAATTTCTAGGATAAAAGATGAAAAAGGAGATGTCATGACAGATAAGGTGAAAATCCAGAAAATTATTAGAAACTATTTTGAAAAGATTCAAAGTGATACAAATATACATCCACATAGCACTTGATGGGCTTTCCTTGGATCCAACCCCACTTCTCCAACTTGCCATACAGATTAGTGAGATTGGTAGTGATGTCTTCATGTTGACACAGAATTGTCTGAACTGTTCCCTTCCTCAGTCATCTTTTTTTCCCTTCCCATCTTGGTTCCCCAATCTCTTTCCACTATTCTACTTGTCTCCTCATTTATTTATAGTCCTTTTTGTTTTATAGTTTTTATTTAGCTTCCACAAATGAGAGGAAACATAAGACCCTTGATTTTCTGTCACTCGCTTATCTCACTTAGCATAATATTCTCTAGTTCCATCCATTTTCCTGAAACTGACATAATTTTGTTTTTCTTTACAGCTGAGTAAAATTCTATAGTGTATACATTCTACATTTTCTTTTTTTTTCATATTTTCAAGATTCATATCAATTTATATTTGAATATAATTTCAGTAATACATTGTAATTATACATCGTAATGACATTCAAAGTGATGGGATGTGATGGACTCCTGGGTTGGTTCCATGATTTGGCTATTCAGAATTGTGCTGTTATAAACATGAGTGGATATGCATGTATCACAAAAGTATTCTGATGTACGCTTCTCATTATACTTCATTTGTCTTTTATCTCTCATGTCCTTCACTCAGTTCTTGCTATATCTATCTTGATAAATATTTTCTATTTTTATGGTCTTTGTTTACAGTTTTTTTTCTCATTTCCATTATTCTATCATACTTTTTCCCACTTGCTCTCCTAAACACTTTGCCTGTCTTGGCTGTCATGTACATAACTTCTGCTAGAGTGTAGTTTCCTCTGCATTACATTTTCTCTGTATTACAAAGCATGTTCCTCTAAGGCAAGGGCCCTTTGGAGGTGGTGCTAATTTCCCAGGGCTTTGTTCCTTATATTTTGCTCTGTATTTCCAAATATCACTTTCAAATTAGGGTAGGGGCAAAGAACAGATGGTTAAATGCCCGAGTCTTCATATGGTCATGCAGTCCAGCCTCAGAGCAGCTGGATAGAGACTAATTTTTAATATATATATATATATATATATATATATATATATATAATTTAAATGCAACCATATATTTGATATTAGTATAAGATGAAGTACATGAGTTTTTCAATGTTAATAGATATGACATTAAGCCTCTTAAATAAGATTTAGAAGTTTTTTAAATGATGTATTTCTATATCAGTAATTTAATTTTATTTTTATTCATTATTAAATATGTTTTAAATATTTTGGATATGATTAAATTGAATTAATTATAAAATTATGATTAGATAGTTCCTTAAAGTCTTCTTTTGAAAAAATTTGCCATACTTCTCTGGAGTCCATTTCATAATAATCTTTGTTTGCTAAACATAATTTTTTCTTTATTTTTCAATTTATTAAGGTATAATTGACAAGAAATTAATGCGTTCAATGTGATGTTTTGACATTTGTCTAAATTGTAAAATGATTATTAAAATAAAGCTAATTGATTGTATTCATCACCTCAAAAAGTTATTTACTTTGTGAGAATATATAAGATTTAGTCTCCAAGAATTTCAGGTATACAATAAAATATTAATTATAGTCACCACCATATGCATTAAATTTGTAGAGTATCATGCATAACTAAAATTTTGCACTCTTTGAAAATCATTGTTTTGTTTTTAACGTATTAAATTTCATATGAAATGTCAGAAACATCAGGATTCAATAAAAGAATGTAGGAAAGTAATAACTCCATCTTCAAAACCTTTCATTTGCTATTTGATATTGCTTTTTGTCTCTGCTATACCATGAAATAGCATTCTTACAATATGGAATCCTGGGGAAAAATATACTTTCTCATGTTGTTCCATAAGAATCTGAACTCTAGAGAGAAAGTCCAGCATATCCAATTTTTTCTTTTCTTAGATACAGGTTTTTTTTTTTCTTTTTCTTTTTTGGGAAACAAAATTAAAATAGAAAGACAGGTTTTTGCTACGCTAGAAATTTAAAAATATTGGATTATATGTAAAATAAGATGTAATAAAAATAAAGACAGCTTAAAATAAAAAAAAATGTACAAGTATTAGTTCCTAAAGAAAACCTTATAGGCAAGCAAATTAAATTTAAATGAAAAAGAAACTGCTTATAATTTAAACTAAATTATTTCCTTAGTTATCCCTTTCACGTTGTCTTAATGTTTTTCTATTAATTAGATGTTTTTCAGTTTTATCTAATGTACTGAAAATTTGCCTCTTTTTTACTACTTTTCTTTAAAAAATAATATCCTCCATAGAATTAGCTCTCAGGATTTGCAATTTAGTCCCAGAGGTCTGAGGAATTCCAAGAGAAGGGGATCTTGACTCAGAACAAGTGGAGTCCTTGGTGTACATAATTGAAAAGAATTTTAGCCTGTATGAATCAGAGACTCAGTTTATCTTTCTTTTCCTATATCCCTAAATTCCTATCTCAGTTCCAATATGGAAAGAAGATACTCATATTGATTGAGATACTTTTATATTGCAGGAATACTAATCTTCATTGGTCAATCTCCATCAGACTAGTCAGACATTGCTTTCTAGATATTTGAATTTCAGGTGAAATAGACTTATTTACACTGCTATAACATTACTCCTCTATTGAAGATGTTGAAACAGTAAACACTTACACAGTAACTGGTCTTTTCTAAATTTTTAGTGTGCAGCAGAAAGCTATAGAAAATTGTGTATATTTACTCTGGAACCCAATATAAGTTCTTATAATTGGAACCTAATAATTTCTGTGAAGTTTTCATTGTTTTTCTTCAGCAGAAGGAATTATATATATATATATAATTTCAAAGAAGAGTTTATGAATAACCTGAGACAACACAATGTATTTCAGATTTCAAAGGTGTTGCAGATACCAAAAAAATAAAACAAGAACATTGCTTTGTGATGAAAACTTAAAGTATTTGCATAACCATAAATTGTAGCATGACTCATTATTTTATTTCTTCTGAATTTTTTTATCAAGTTTCCGTCAAGCCCTTGAAATAAACCCTAAATATTAGGAGTATAATCACAATTCATTTAATCAGTATATTGCTCATGGTTTCAGGTGAAAATCACAAATATTTCCAAAGTAAGTTGAAAGCAAAACTAGTAGGAATGACATAAAATAAAGAATTTATTTAAAACAAAAAATCCAGGTGATGATCACCTAGCATCACCTTGTTTTCCTTGTTAGTTTTTTCTTTTCATTTACCTGTTAATTCATTTTCCAGTGATTAAACCTAAAAGACTCAGGAGCCCACTGCCATCTAATTTTATTACAAATAACAGTAAAAATGGCAATTTGCCACAAGACCCAACCTATTGTATGTAAAGATGAAACTACTTAGAAGATGAAGACAGTCCTCATCATTCATAGGGGGAAATGCTTCTTAAGTCCTTTATTACTTTAGCCACATGATTCCCATGCCATTTATGAATAAAAAAAAAAAAAAAGGAACAATCTTACTAGTGGTTTTTATGAAGTTTTACTCTTCTAAATAACGTTTATTTATTTATTTATTTTTTATTTTTTATTTATTTATTTATTTTTCCTGGTTGCAAAGAGTTGAGAGGGAAAAAGAAGAAAGCCAAACTCCGCAAGTGAAACTCAGCTCTTCCTTTTATTGTATACTTACAGATTTAAGATTGGGTTATTAAATCATTGACTGTCTTGCTAGGGAGTACAGCATTGTGTTGGGAATGATTTGGAAGATGAGTTTTTATCTGGCATTTTTGCAGGTGCAGCAGAGATTATTATCTTTAGCTTACTCCCTAGGGTGGTTTTCCACTCTCAAGCAAAACAAGGAAAAAAAGTAGTAAAAGTTTAGTCTAGATAGTTTAGATAGTGAAGGGACATTGAGATCACTATCTTCAGTTCTGTCAAGAAAAGTAGTCTTCTGCAAAAGCAAGTGAGAAGCTATAAATCCTTATGCCAAAAATTTTAGGTTCAGAAGTTTCCCACAATCTACACCTTTTAATTGGGGGAATTTAGAATTTTGACATTCAATGTTATTATTAATTGGGGGAATTTAGAATTTTGACATTCAATGTTATTATTGAGACATGATTTTTGTTTCCTGCCATTTTGAGTTACATTTTTTGTTTGATTTAGTATTTTTTATCTTTCATTTAGTTGCCCATCTGGTGGAATTCAACACTTCTCAGATTCTGGTATTTATTTCTTTTTTCTTTGTGTTCTATTTCTTTAAGTCTTTTCTTTAGTGCTGACTTGGTGGTCATGAATTCTTTTAATTTCTGCTTGTCTTGGAAAGTTTTTTATTTCTCCATCCATTTTTAATGATATATTTGCTGGAAAAAACAATCTTGGTTGGAAGTTGTTTTCTTTCAGGGTTTGGAGTACATTATGCCAGTCCTTCCTGGCTTTCATGACATAGGTTGAGAAGTTCAAAGTGGTTCTTATTGTTTTGCCCCTGAATGTCACCTGTTCTTTTGTTCTTGATGCATTTAAGATTATTTATTTGACCTCTATGTTAGTCATTCTGATTATAATGTCTTATTTAGAAGTTCTTTAATATTGTCTTGTTGGTGTTCTGAATGTCTCCTATATGTGGGTGCTCAACTCTTTTTGTATATTTGGGAAATTCTCTGATATTTCTCTGAAGAGATTTCTAATACCCTTGTTTTATGCTTTTAGATCTTCTTCAATGCCTATGATCCATAAGTTAGGTTGTTTCATATTATCCCATATTTTTTTGCAACTTCTGGTCATGTCATGTTGTCTTCTCTATATTGCTGACTGTGTGGTCAGTTTTGAATGTGCTGTCTTCTAAGAGTGAGACTCTATTTCTCATGTGGTCTAGTCTTCCAGAAGAGGTTTCTATTGAAGTACTTAATTCATTTATTGTCTCCTTCATTTCACTCAAAGCCTCTTTTTGGTTCTTACTTAAAGCCTCGGTTTCTCGAATCATAAGTTCTTTCATTTCCTGTACACTTTCTCTTATTTCATTTCTGAGGCATTTGATGATATTTAAAATAATAATTCTGAATTCTCCTTCTGGCATTTTCTGCAGCTCAGTATTGGTGATCTCCCTTGTTGTTGAGTTGTGAGAGTTTATTATTTCTTCACTGATCTTTATTATCATGTTTTCAGAATTTTCAGGTTTCTACTTCTGTTGTCTTGGAATCCTCTTCTTTGTATGAAAGTCCTCTGTTTATTTTTTCTCCCTTTATAATATGACCTATGCTGGGGGTATAAATTTGTTTAAATGTATTGGATTTATATAACCAGACTTTGGGGTTTGTCCCTCAGAAACTCTTTAACAAGATACAGTTCTTAGTGCAGGCAACAGGAGTCATCTCTCATTCACTGTAGGACATTGTTCTCTCCAGGCCTAAACTCAGCAGGGCCAGAGACTATGCTGTTATGTGCAGAGATTGAGGCCTGCTATTTGGAATTCAGTACTCCACAAATAACACTGCTACTATGCTGTTTGTAAACTCCTGAAACATGGTAGACTGGTGACCTCTGGCTAGTTGTCAACCTGTGAAACACTGCTAAATGCTGACTTCTAGTATCTTTTGATCACTGGGCCTAAGATCAGCAGGTCCAAGATTATTACTATTTCCCATGCTTATGGCCTAACTGGCGGAGCTTTGTTAGCTCAGAAACACCACCTCCAATCTGATGGTTCCAATGACATGGAGCACTGTTAGGCACTGGCATGTGTACACACCAGGCACAAACTCTGCTAATAGAGAGAGTATTGAGTTCCAGCCTATAGTTGTGATCACATGAGCCCCTGCTGTCCCATAGCCTTCCTGTTTTCAAGACCCAATCTCTGTCAGGGTGATATTGTACTGTTCTGAACCCGTGCCTTAGGTGGCTCAGTTATTTAGCCCCAGGGACACTGCAATTACATGAGACCTTGTTGGCCTTAGCCTTGGTTATTGTAGCACCAAACAACACCAGGAACAAGTTTATAGCCCTCTAGGTTTGCAACTCAGTTGACTTCATTATTTCACCCCACAGATACCACAGCTGATAGTCCTTCGATGATTGCTGGAGACCCTGTAAGAAAGCAGCAAACTGCCCACCCTAGGTCCCAACTATCCAAGTGTCCCTAGGGACTGTCTCCTAATTCACATTCTATTGCATCTGACTGTAGCCCCTGCCCCGACCTCTACAATGATGATTTTTAAACTCATAGACCCCATGGGTCTGTTCATTGCCACACAAGTCCCTGTAGTCACAGAGGCTCCTTCTGGGACAGTAGATAAGTGCCTCTCAGGTCCCTGCAGGAAGGGACAAGTTCAGCTGCAGTCACTCGGCAATTTGGTTAGATTCACAGTGGTCTTGAAGTGATAGTATGTAGCCACTGGGGTACATGCAGGAAGGTCCTGCTATTTCTTGGTCTGAGTTCAGCTGTAGCTGCAGGAGTTCGGCTGGGTAGCCTGGGGAGTCACAGACTTGAGGTATTTGAGCATGGAAAGAAGAATGTAATTGCTTTTGATGATGGCTTTCTACAATCACTGTCTCGACAAGAGTCTGCTTCTTTGTTGGTGTTGGACTCTGAGAGCTGCTGGGTCTGATAGCCACCAGCCCTGGTGCAAGCTCACCAAGATGGTGCCTGCCTCTACTCTCCACACACTAGATAAGATATGTGGATCTCTTTTCAGTGTTTTCCTCTCTGTGCTACCTCAATTCCAACACATTTTGACTGTCTTTCTTCTGTTCAATTTTGACTGCTTTTCTTCTCTTGCCAAGAAGCAATGTTCCTTCTGGTTGAATTTCAAGTCTCAGAACAAGCACAGTGTACTGCCTTCTTCTACTCTGCTATCTTTAATCGTCACTCTATATTTAAAGTAAATTATTTAACCCTTCCTTTATTTAATTATTTTAATAATTTCAATGTCATCATTTCATGTCCAGTAATTTCAATTTTTGTAAGCTTATTACTTAATGACATAATACTCAAGGAAGAGTTCTGATACTGCACATCAGTCCACTGTTGATTGACATTTCAACAATACTATCTTCCAATGAACAGATATTTTTGATGGTTTAATATATGGTATTTTTTTGTGTGTGTGGTACTTGGGATTGAACCCAAGGGCATTCTACCTTCGATCTACACCCTCAGACCTAATTTTTATTCATTTTTTGAAACAGGCCCTCACAAAGTTGTGGAGGGCCTCACTTAGTAGCTGAAGCTGGTCATAAACCCGGATCCTCCAGTCTCAGCCTCCCAAGTACTGGGATTACAAGCGTGCACCACCATGCTGGGATAATATACGGTAATTTTAATTATTCTATA
>PVLC010043303.1:0-12573 GCA_004027655.1 Graphiurus murinus | reverse complement strand
CCCCCCCCCGTCTCTTTCTCTGGTATTAGCATTGAAGCCAGGAGCGTTCAACCACTGAACTACACAACTAGCCCTTTTTGTTTTTATTTTGAAACATGGTCTTACTATGTTGCTGAGGCTGACCTCAAACCTGTGATCCTACTGTCTCAGTCTCCCAGGGTACTGAGATTACAGGCATGTACCACCCTGTCTGGCTCAATCCAACCTCCTTTCTCTTTCTATTTAATTGCTGTTACAAGACCCAGACACATATCCCTTGGAGATAACTGTTTATGGCAATAGCAGCCCACTCTGTATTCTTTTTTGGTCTAGGAGAATCCTGGCTCCCAGATTCACTGTCTCTTTAATGCTCTCTACTACCATTCTCCAAGACAATAAATGTTGCTGCCCTGTGTGAGAGAGGACACGTGTGATGGCTTCCTAAAAATTTACCAAGCTCAATTTAAATGAGCAGCTTTTATGAAGGTAATTTAGAAACACTTTAATACTCAAAAGTTCAAAATCTTCAACAGACAATTGAAGGTGGCAGTCCATCTCTTTTTCTCCTTCTAAGTATACCATACAAAGGGTTGCTGGTTCTGCTTCTTTATTGCTGGCCTTGTCTTGTATATTAAAGACAAAATTGGTGAAAGTATAGGGCAATGGAAATCATCCAACAATGTGTGCTTTGCTATCTCTGAATCCAGGGTCCATAGCTGTGACATTTTGGTGTATCTCTGGTTTCAGCAGCTGTGTAAAGTAAAGGTGTATGTCTTCTTAATACTGCGAGGTAGATAAGTTATTAAATTGACTCTTTCCTCTCAAGAGGCCTCTGCCCTTGGAGCTTCCTGTAACATATGTAGGAGTTTTATGGCAGGAAGCAGTATAGAATTGGACCCAGTGGGGATAGTTTTATTAGAACTTAACTTGTACTAAATAAAGCCCTCTTGCAGTTGGGACAATTTGTGAGCTCTCTTACTTATGAGTGCATCTCTAATTCCCAAGAGTCCATCTCATCCCTGCACACAACACTGCCCACGGAAATGTCAGCTGACTTATGTAAGTAAGCCATGATGGTGTTTTATTGTGCATGGCTGGTCTATTAGGGGACAGATTCATCATGTACTTAGAGACAAAGGTGTTTTTGCTCTCTCAGTATTCTGACATCTAAAGCACTAATAAGGGTTTTTAAATAATGTATGAGCAAGTAGTGAACCCGTTCCCTTTCTGGGTCTTTCCTCTCTGGTCTTCAAATCAGATCCTTGCTTTGAGAGTGTATGAATTCCCCATTGGCTAAGTCCCTGGACAGCATACAGAAATGAATACTGCTGAAATCACTTTCCCCTGCAGCTGCAGCATAATGATTGGAAAATAGTTTATCAAAGACAAAGAAAATGTGATTTGTAAGAGCACGTGAAGGGAAAAACTATTCCCACTATATCAACACATCTAATCAAAGAAAAATATCTTGGAAATTAAGGGTGCATAGATTTCCTAACCTCAAAGAAGTAATCTGTTCATGCCTTTGTTCAGGCTGATATTTTCTAAGGACCCCTGTGATATTGTGCCTTGATGTTATAGTTTGGTTGTTTTGCATCTGAGGAATGCTCAATAAGTGAGGTCAGAAAGCATTATCTCTTATTAATTTATCAATTGGATTTGTGTTGTGAATTTGTGTATAAATCTTTGCTAAGTGCTGGGACTCTGGGAAGGAGTGTAGGAAAGGTAGAACTTTGAACAAAGCCTGCTTTTGCTGTTGGAGACCACTTCCTAAGCCTTTTATTTCTTGCTAATTATGTATAGATCTCTGCTGCTTTCTGAGATAACTTGGCTTATAGAAAAAAATGCAGGTGATATGTATAGCATCTTCTGCATATTTTAATATGAAAAGTGTATGTGAGCCTTATCTGAAAATAATGGATGAAAACAACCATGTTTTTATATGCATTTCTAAGCTATCTATTTAGAAATAATTTCTCTGGTACCAAACCAATGCTGCTTTCTTTTCAATCAGAGGGAATATAATTAGAAATGCTTAATGCCAGTAGAAGCACAATAATGAATTTGAAAACGTGTCCATTATCTTACAAAATCCACATAAGACATGTGCCACTTGCATATAAAACAAAACTATTTAATCAGTATGACTGAAAGATTCGCAATCCTACAAGCAGAAAAGGCTCAGTACAATATTGTCCTAGTGACAAGAATAATAATTATATGCCATAAGGAATTATGTAAAATCTAAAAAGCTAGCTATAGAAGTTAATGTTTTCTCCTGGATAATTAGTTACACATTGATCACTTTAATGTCCTAAGCTAGGTTTGCGGGAAAATAAAACTTAAGGAAGCATGGACAATCCTCTTAGAGCACATTCAAGGAATTGTTCCATTCTAAATCCTGGAATGCAAGAAAATATAACTAGGAAAAAAAAGAAAAAGATAAGAGCAAGGAGGAGCCTCAGCAAAATGATGACATTATGTTATATAAAGCAAAAGATGGACAGACAAACCACTGTTCTTGGGATATTAGGAGTTTACTTCTCAGAACAGTACCCCTGTAATGCTCTGTACAAGGACAAAAAGGTAAAAATAAAAAAACTATAACATTAGTTGTAATCAGGTAGTCATTATTTGTATTAAAATTCCATAATACAAATTATTATTATTTAGAAATGTTACCCTAAATAGTCTCAAAGTAAAGCATAGTTTAAATTGGGTCTGAAAAAATAAAGTAAATATTGTGTCATTTTATAATTTAATTGTCATAATTTAATATTACCTTAAATATTATAACTTAAAGAGTAGCATCTTCATATGTAAAAAGTGCATTTGACAAACACTTTCATCCATATTAATAGACTTTCTATCAAGAAAACTTTGTTCCAGGACGGAGAGAATTTTCTGCTTCTAAAATCTGTTTTTAAATCAGTTAGCCACATTTCTTTCATTGTCATGTAGCAAGAAAGGTCGCTGAGGTAAGTATGGAATTATCACCTCTGGGAGAAACTTCCTTACCCAGGCACCCCTTGAATCCAGTATACACTCAGCCTTCTCTCTGAACTATTACCAAGTCATAATTCCCAGGACTGTACTGTGCAGATCCATGAGAGAAGTAAAAATCTCGCAGCTTTTGGTGAATGTATACTGAGGTCACTTTCTTAATTCCAGTGTTAACCTTGTTCCCAAATTTAGTAATCACAAAATTTTTACTATGAAAGCAGCTGCAAACTCACAGCCACAACTAAGTGAAAAGTTGCCCTTACACAGGTAGAAGGTCTCAGAAGAGAATGGCTTTGCCCATTCAAGAAATACCGTATTATGATTAAACTATAGTGAATGGACGAGAAGACCATAGAACTGTCAAGCAAGCTCGTTGTAAACATTATGTCCTTGACTTTCATTCCCAAATTCTACTTACTGAATACTTAACTAAACAAACAGTACTTTCCATTTTGATTCGAAATCTGACATTGACATGCTTTGTAAATTTATTTATTCTCTATGCTATGATTTTAATTCGATTACAAGGATTTTGGTTCATAATAGAGCAAAATCCAATTCTTTAAAATTCAGGGCCTTAATCATTTATTGTGCTCCCTTTGTTTTAAGTACAGATTTGTACCGTGTGTTACATTTGAATAAATATACCAGAATTTATTTTTGATATCTACATATATGTTGAGCTAAAATATTTTAAAACAGCATTATTATATTCCTAGGCATAATTAAACAGTCTATATTTCAATAGAATTTCTCTGAACACTATTTGGATATGTTTTAGTGGGGAAAATAGGATTTCAAATGTGTTAAAATATTTTTATTCTGGCTTTTAATCATGAAATTTATATTTGTGAAAGTCTTCATTCAAAAGAAAAGAAATGGCCATAGTATATATCTCATTTTAAATCCGGGTACATATTTGACATGCTTAATTATTTTCCTTAATTATTTTCCCCTGAAAATCACTGAACATTGCATTTCACTAATTCTTAGTGCAGTAAACTAATCTTTCTATCTATGATGACTCTATCCAGACACATAAACCAAAAATTAAGAAAGAATTTGTGCCAGTGAGGTATGGTGGTGCATGCCTGTAATCCCAGTACATGGGAGGCTGAGGCAGGAGGATTGCAGGTTCGAGGCCACTTAATGAGACCCTATTTCATAAAAGTAAAATAGGGCTAGATGTGTAACTTGAACGCAGAATCTGTGTCAATGTCTGGTGAATTCAAATTCCAAGAATAGTCACACAGTCATAAAACAAATGTTTATTGAACATTTGTAATGGTTTTGTTATATAGGGTACAATAGCTAATTCTACAATAAGAACCTAAATAGACAAAAATCCTTGCCTTCAGAGAGTTTGCATTCTAGTCTCAGAGACAGACATTAAATAAATATATATAGTATGTAAAATATAAAATTTCTAAGAAGGGATAAAACACAAAAGAGGACTGTGTATGTTTGTGTGTGTACAACATTATATTTGTTGACAAGAAAAAAATTGCTTCCAAATGCACTGAACTAATTCAGTCTATGTCATGAGAAAAATACACATACCACTTTAATGGAGATTAAAATGGGTGACTGTTCCTTCAAAGAGTTCTGATGGAAATCTAATATGAGAAGCATGCTATTCACAAAGGAGAGTTGAATCTAGTATAATAATGCAGAAAATACATCTACATTACATTTTTTTGTTGATAGTATGAGTTGGTTTGATCTGTCTTCTCCATAATCTTTCACAACACTAGAAGATTCTGAGAAACAACAAGGAAGTTGTTTCACCTCCGTTGGAGGTCCAGAATCGCAAATGAATTAATAGTAAGGGATAAAAAAAATATATATATTTTGGCTCCAAACTTCAGGCCCACATGTGTTAGAGGGGATTATAAAACACACATGAACAAGAGATCTTTCAGACTACTTGGCAAACTAAATCTAAGCATCTTAATATAGGAGCTATAAAATAATATTGCACATTTTTGCAGCTCCAATAAGTACCTTGAATTATTTTTAAATAAAAATTTAATAAGTAACTTTGACTGCAGGAAAACTGTTATTGTAATGATGCAAAATCTACTAAAAATGAAAGTGGGAATATTTCTCATAGGGAGACACTGGAAATGCATGTTCCCCTACCATTTGCATAATAGAATTTTTAAGTCTACTAAATCCATATTCAAGTCATCCTACTCTTCATGTTCCTTAAAATATCTGCTTACTTCTAGTATCAAAGAGAAGGGCTCTTGTGAACATAATCTGTGCTATCATCCTGTGTAATTACATAAGATAAAGGGTATCTTTGACCTGGCTAATGACTGAATAATGGGAACTCTTATGCTGGAACAATTTCTTTTCCAGCAATCTTTTTCTTGACGAGTATTTGGCCTGAAATACATTGGGATGAGGTTCCTCCTGGGATCAGAGGTTTCTCTCTCTCGTCTATCTAAACTCAGACCTCTTTGCAGGGGAGTCAGGGTTCCTGTGATGCAATTTATTTCATATCCTGGTCTTAACTAAACTATCTTTCGCAAGATGTGATCTCTCTGTGAAGTCTAATGAAATAATCAACAACTGGCTTCTAACACTGGATCTTGCTGGAGGCAGATGAGTTTTGATAACAAGTTACCAAGTCACTGATCTTGCAATCTTAAGAGCCCCACTAAGAGCTGTTTACAGAATTACCTGCAAGTCTGCAAAGAATCAGGGACTGAAAGTTGAATGGTTTTACAGGTGTTTCATCTTTCAGACATGATTGTTCTTGCTCAGCATACCCTCCTCCCTCTCTAAAATCAAAGGTAATAATTCCCATGGGAGTACTGCTGCCTCTGCCAATTTCATTTTTCACCAGAACCAATCAAGAGACCATTACTCCAACTTTTATATTTGAGCTGAGTTCACCTCACTTCCTGAACATGGGTCTATTTCACCAAATTATTGTAAACATATAGATCATTAATATATATAATTTGATGTCAATGATGACACTCTATCCTAAGAAAACTGAGCCATGTGAAAATATCCTGTTAGATTTTTAAGAAAGATAGCCAAGATTTTCTTTTTCTAAGGAACACCCCCTCCAACTGCCTGTAGAGAAGATGTGTTTCCTAATTGTATGTGAGGCATGCCAGGCACTACTTCACACCTGTGTCAGGAGGGGAGACTGAGTGCTGTCATCTGAGTGACCAGGGTCAGGTAGCTCAGGTTAGAGAAGCCAGGTGTACATGCCCCGGGCCAGTCTCACAGGCAGGCTCTGTTCTCCCAAATCCAGTGGAGAGCGGACTGTCAGTGATGAACAACTTGGGGAGAGCTAGTTCTAACAGTGCTGTGTGTCCAACTGTGCTGGAAATCACCCAGGGAAGCCTGTTTCAACAAGACTGCTAGCTGCAGTTATGGGTCCAGAAAGTTCAAGGAAGCCTTTGAACTTGAGGATGCCTATCATTCCCAGGTTTTGAAAGCTTCTAAAAGAGCTTCTAGCTGCCAGTCGCCAGGAAACAGAAAGGAAGTTAATAAGCAAACTCACTTCGACCATAATTTATTGCAGTTCATGTTTTTCCCTTTTTCACACATTTGGAATGCAGTACTGCTGCAGGAAGATCTCCTCCTCAGGACGTATTTTGAATATTCTTTTTCTGTGCTTGCTTCACAGAATTCCATAATTTCAGGAAAAAAAAAAAAAACCCACAACTAGTTGTCTTTAGTAGTTCTAGTTTAGAAAACCTATGCAGAATCTGGCTACACTCAATTCATAGACACAACTAGAGATTAACTGGCACATAGTTTACCCTTAAGTCCTACTCACTATATAGCAAAATAACTTATGAACAAAAATTCAAAACTGAAATGTGAGGCCCCACGCTACCACCACTACTTTCGGACTCAGGGAGAGATTTTGGGGGCTTTCTAAGCACCAGTTCCACATCTATGAAATGAACATAATAATACATGACTGTATCTCAAGAGCTAGAACATGAATCAAAGAAGATAATTTACGTGAAAGCTCTTTGTTAAGGGTCATATACTACAGAAGTGAACACTCTGTACTGAATGTTTGAAGATACTGATAATTCTGGGATTTCCCAAATTTGGGTTGGACACTATAAAAATCTCATATTTTAGGCCTCTGGAATCTACCTAATTAAATAATTCTCTACTACAGGTGACTATTCTAGATATATGAAGTAATCTAGAACAATATATATAGAGAGAATAGTATGCATATGTATATAAAGTATATACAGAATAGTACATATATGAAGAATACGTAGAATAGTATATATGTATAGTTTATATATGCATATATTTATAGTTTAGTTTAGTGTGTATATATATGTATATAACATATATGCATAATATATATATAGTATATGTATGGGATATATATATATATATATATATATTCACTTCCCAAACATATACTATATATATATATATATGGAAAGTCCTTGATGGAAGGAAATAGGAAAAGGAGAATATTCTCTTCCCTCTTCTTGCTCCCCTGAGGGTGCACTGCCCAACAGAAACTGTGGAGAAACATTTACGTGATACATGCACTGCAGAAATTACTTCATGCTTTAGGGATTTTTTTTTTCTGGAAGAGGGGAAACCTTTAAGAGGCTTTAAATACTTTTTAAAACCTCCAGGTGGAATGAAGGCCACATGCAAGCCACAGGAAACTTGATTTTTGTCCTCAAGGGGTGTGTGATTCATTGTGCCAAATCCCACTGACCTCACTAACAGGCAAGAGCCACTGAGAGGTTCCTCAATGCAAATGGAGCCTGATCGTGTTTCATTCCATTGCTGTGTATGACTTTGGAGTGGATTGTCAATAAAAAGGGGGAGCACTTGGCTGCTGAGCTGACAACATGATTTTAAGGTCACTACTGATTGCCAGCTGTCAAAATGCTGTCACATCACCTTTTAAAGTGCACTTCTTCATTTGGTCTTGTTTTTTGCTGCACTAGGGATTAAACCCAGGGCCTCTTTCATGCTAGGCAAGAACTGTACCACTGAGCCACACTCCCAGACCCCTTCTTCAATTGGATAATCAGTAAATCGATTTTGTCGTTGCTAGCTATTCCTATGCATGTTTAATTCTTTAAAATTTCAGATTTTTCTTCCAAGAATTCCTTAGAATATCTTTTCTAACAAATCCTGGGAAAAATCTGCAATGCTGCTTCTTTTCCCAGTTGCACTCTGAATTAAGAGCCCTGGCTCCTCATTGTTTATTTTACTTATTTCTTTCTTTATTTATTTATCTTTGCTATTCTCAGGGCTTTTTTCTGGTTGTATTATTTTATCATCTTTTTGTTTTTGAGGGCACTGTGGCTCACTCTGAATGTCAAGTATTTTTCTCTCTTATTTTGTTTATTTACTTTATTCTATTTTATTTTACTTGTGGTACTAGGGATTGAACCCAGGGGCATTCTTCCTCAGGCCTATTTTTTAAAAATTTAAAACAAGGTCTGAGTTGCAGAATGCCTCACTAAGTAGCTAAGGCTGGCTGTGAACCTGTGAGTCTCCTTTCTCAGCCTCTCAAGTACTGGGACTACAAGCATGTACTACCATTCCCAATTACTTCTCTTTTTCCATTTCAAATACATGCAGATAATAGCAAAGGGCATAGTAAGTTCTCATTTAAAAAATATAGTATAACCTTAGGAATAATAATTATTATTTAAAATTTTCTCTAGAAATAGCATTATACATATCACTTGAAAATAAATTACTACCTTAAAAATGAATGTAAATATATACTTCATACAATAATAATGAGGGAAGGAAATTAAGACAAAGTTTTAAAAATTGAATGGAGATAGTATGCCTGACAAGATTTTGCAAGATAATGGGTTTGCTTTCGGTCAATAGGAAAATGTCTATAGGATAAAAAAGATCCAAAGTTCTGACATATAGAAAATACAGTTAAAACTATAGACTTAACAAGTCATAACTTATATGTTAGGGAAAAATTAAAACTCCATTTTGAATATGATAAAAGATATAGTTGTGAAGAGCAGAAGCTCAGAACAAAACTTCCTAATAGAATTAGAGGACACTGAAAACCTAGAAATGTAGGGCTTTGAAGAGCTGTGACAGATGACAAAGATTGTTTGGATATACTTCTTAAAGGGAAATAATCAAATAATTAATTAAACACAAGGGCTATGAGCAAAAATTTTCAAGAAAAGATACCACTGATTTTAAAAAAAAGTTAAGATTGGAGTTTCTTATTTGTCTGATTAAAGTTTGAATTTGAATTAAAGGTAGCAAAGCCAGAAGAGATAACAATCTTTGGGGAAGAAAGCAGATGAAGACCTGGAAGTCTCCCACTGAAGAGACAGGAAGCTTGAGGTAAATAGGTTAAATGAAAAGATCCAAAATGAGATATACCTCACCCCCATAATGACACCAATTATCAAAGATGGTTAATTGGGCTGGAAGTGTAGCTCAGTGATAGAGCATTTTCCTAGCATGCAGAGGATCCTTCAGCTCCACCAAAAGGAAAAAAAGACAGGATAACAAGTCCAGGCAAGGATTCAGAGAAAGAGGAAAAGAGAAACCTATTGGTAAGAATGCAAATTTGTAAAGCCATAATAGAAGAGTATGGAGATTTCTCAGAAAATGAACCCTAGAATTACCCAAGGGTGCAACAATCCCTCTACTGGGTATATATATTGTAAAAAAAAATGAGGTCAGCACAATGAAGAGCAGCACTAATTATAATTGATAAAAATGGAAATAACCTAAGAGTCCACCAACTCATGAATGGATAAAGATAATGTATCCACAGTGGATAAAGAAGACACATACACAATGGAATACTATTCAATCATAAATAAGGATGAAAGTCTGACATTTGTGACAACATGGATGGAATTGAAGGTCATTATGTTAAGTGAATCTAAGTTCATCAATGATATAGGCCTATAGTTTTCTTTTCTTGAGCTATCTTTATTTGGCTTTGGTATTAATGTGATTTTGGCTTTATAGAATGTGTTTGGGAGGGTCCTGTTTCTTTCTATTTCATGGAATAGTTTGATGAGTATTGGGATTAGCTCTTCTATAAATATTTTATAAAATTCACTTGAATAACCATCTGGCCCTGGGCTTTTGTTTGTTGGTAGACTCTTTATTGCTGTTTCTATCTCCTTGATTGCTATTGGTCAGTTTAAGTTTTCTATATCTTCTTGACTAATTTAGGGAGGTTATATGTATCTAGAAATTTGTCAATTTCTAAATCAGGCACAGAAAGACAAGTACCACATGATCTCACTCATAAGTGAAATTCACAAATTTTGATCTAGATGTTGAGAGTAGAAAGGTGGTGACCAGGGGCTTGAGAGATTAAGGAGGAAGGAGGAAATGATGGAGAAAGATTGTTCAATGAGTACTAGGTTACAGTTAGAGAGTAGAAAGAGGTTTTGGCATTCTATTACACAGTAGGGTGACTATAGATAACAATACTAAACCGAGCATTTTGAAAAGCTAGAAGAAAGGATTTTGAAAACTTTCATCATAGAGAAATGATAAATACTTGAGAAGACAGGTTTAAAATGATTTAAAAATTATACAAGGTATACATGTATCAAAACAGCATGTGTAGCCTCATTAGTATGTAATATATGTAATTTTTGTTTTTATATCTCAGTTAAAAATAAATTTTAAAAAGTAAATAAATTTAATTTAAACATTTTAAAATATTAATGAACATACCCAGATTGGCTTAGCAAAACATGAAACTTTAATGACAACCTAAAAATTCAGTGCATTTTAGAGTTACTTAGTAGATATGAAGAGTCAAGTTTGTTTCAATCTGAATTTCATGAGATAGAAAACTTTTAATACACCCATGATACTAAAATATACAAGTATTTTTAATAATATCAGAACATAGCATAACAACATTAATATGAATTGAATAATTGTGAAAAATGTACACTATTTTGTAAGGAGTGCAGCTTTGAAGCTGGGACCTTTTATAAGTTGATAACATGATAAGAGTGCACAGTCATGTTTGAGAACCAGTGATATAAAAGGAACAGGAAAAAAAATCAACTGATGCTTGTTTACATGATCACAACAAGCTAACTTAGCACAATCACCTGCTTATTGCACTCTCTTTAATTTATTTTCCAGCTGAGACTGAAATTATCGACCCCACAGTGTTTATGCAGCTAGTAACACTCATTCCAATTAAATGTTAGCAATGATTTTTCTCTCTGTCATTTCTTCTTGCAGGGTTGCACAGTAGTATCTGATATTCTAAACAAGTTCTTCCATTACTGTGAATTTGCAAAGAAAATATTTACATAGCTGCTAATAGACTATGCCATATCTAGCTATTTTTTATGGCCTCCAGTTTTGTTCTTTAGATTTCAAAGTGCTCCATCAAGTACAATAAATACTAGATATCTGGCACACACCTTTACTATGTAAGAATTTCAAAAATTTCAAAATGAGTTGAATCTCCTCCATGGTATCAGTACTCTTTATTGAACACGAAACTTATTTTGAAAATATCATTAATTTCAATCCATGAATAATAGTTGAGAATTTTATAAAATCTTAGAGACAAAATAAGACTCTGTGGTCACCAACTAATAAACTGTCATTTTTTCACAGATGAGGAAATTATCCCCAATTGGTAACCTGTGACTCATCTACTACCACAAATCCAAATTAGGAGGAAAAAGCCCCACCTAGATCAGGCACCATATGCCTCTCAGTCTGCTGCTCCTTTTGTAATAGAATACCTTTGATTGGAGATTTCACAATACTACAAACAAAAATTAATTGATTACTGGAATCAAACATTGTCATAAATGTAAAGGCCATTTAAAATACCTTGATGAAATCACAAATTGATTTCTTCTATGCCCTCATTTCTTGTAGATGAGAATTGGAACAACTGAAGTTAACTATTAAAAGTGATTCACCTTTAAATTTCTCAAAAGCCTGCGTCAAATTTCTCCAGAAATCATTTCGTTAATTGAATACGTTCCTTCAGAATTGTGGATCAGGCTTATTAATTTCCATTTCTTAAGATATTCCCTAGGTATACCTCTGTTTTATATTGAGAGTTTCAACATTCCATCTATCTAATGGACGGAGAGGAGTCTGTCCAAAGTCCAGTTTCTACTCTTGGACCAGGACTCAAGAAGCATGACTTTTATCCATCAAATAGCTCACATAGCCCTGAGGTGGGAATGCTCTGTATTGTATTTTGGAGGGTTATCAGGTTATTACCAGCATTCAGACCAGTGTGGTTAGCCTCTAAGCTCCTATTTTAGTTACCAGTGCCTTCGTTTTGACCCTGTATGCCATTATTTTTGGCTTAAGTTAAATCTTCTTAATAAACATTACCATATTCACAGCTTCATAAGAAGATCAAGAGTTCTAGTCTATGCAGCTCCCTTTGCAAGACTTGAATGCCCCTTGCTCTGATGGTATTTCAGTGGGAGACCTTATATCAATGTAAGCCTCCATAATTTTAGGCCCAGATTTGGAGTTAAACATAGGTAGCTCAGTGGTGGAACAAATGCTCAGCATGCAGAAGGCCCTAGGTAGTTTGATCCTTAGCACCACCAT